>CAUYPK010046327.1:0-27974 GCA_963574355.1 Loris lydekkerianus
TCTAACTCCAGTAAGAGTAGCCCACATCACAAAATCCCAAAACAACAGATATTGGCATGGATGTGGAGAAAAGGGAACACTTCTGCACTGCTGGTGGGAATGCAAGCTAGTATGTTCCTTTTGGAAGAAATTTTGGAGAACACTCAGGGATCTAAATGTAGACCTGCCATTTGATCCTTCAATTCCTCTACTAGGTGTATACCCAAAGGACCAAAAATCATTTGGCAATAAAGATATTTGCATCAGATTGTTCATTGCAGCTCAATTCATAATTGCCAAGTCATGGAAGAAGCCCAAGTACCCATCGACCCATGAATGGATTAATAAATTGTGTATATGTATACCATGGAATATTATGCAGCAGTAAAAAAAATGGAGACTTTATCTCCTTTATGTTTACATGGATGGAGCTGGAAAATATTTTTCTTAGCAAAGTATCTCAGGAATGGGAAAAAAAGTATCCAATGTACTCAGTACTACTGTGAAACCAATTTATAATAACTCACACTTGCATATGAAAAATGAAACACAACTTTAGCCTATGATGAAGGGAAGGGGAGGGTGAGGGATGGGGAGGGGGTGGGAGGGATAGTAGGGGGACCACAACTATGGGGCACATTGCAAGTACAAGTTGGATTTATCATGTGTAGAACACAAATGTCCTAATGCTATAATTGGGTAAATGAGATGAAAGCTAGGTTGATTAGTATGATGTAAGCACTCCAATTTATACAAATAATCAACACACTGAAATTGGCATAAATGTATTTATGATCTACTGTTGCCTTGTCTTTTTCTTGCTTCTTTGGTGAATCCCAGCATTCTCTCCTAAATGATCTGTTCAAAATGTGAGAATCTGCTTACTATACTGGGTCTTCTCACATGCTACCTGTGTCTAGTGGCCATCTTTATCCTATCTTCCTGGGAAGCAAGGTCTTCCCTGGAAGCAGGGTCTTGGGAGAGATATTTGTATAGCCAGGTTCACAGCAGCATTGCTCACAAAAGCCAAGAGTTGGAAGTAACCTGTGTCCATTAATGGATGAATAAAAAAACAAAATGTGCACATGTGCATGTGTGTGTATGTTTGTATGTGTGTATATAGTGGAATATTATTTAGCCTTAAAAGGAAATTAAATAGGCTGTGCAGAGTGGCTCATGCCTGTAATCCTAGCACTCTTGGAAGTTAAGGTGGGTGGATCACCTGAGCTGAGGAGTTCAAGAGAGCCAGAGCATGAACAAGATTCCTCTACCAAAAATAAAAAATCTAAGGCAAGAGGATCTGTTGAGCTCAAGAGTTTGAGATTGCTGTGAGCTATGATGATGCCATAGCACTCTACCCAGGGTGACAGACTGAAATTCTGTCTGAAAAATTTAAAAAAAGAGAGAAATGAAATTATGGCACATGGCAGCAACATGAATGAACCTTGAGGATATTATGTTAAATGAAAGGAGCAGTCACTAAAAACTACTGTTTGAGTCCACTTATATTACATGCCGAGAGTAGTCAAATTCTTAGGAACAGAAAATAAAGGGGTGGTTACCAAGGGCTGCAGAGGTGAAAATGGGGAATTATTCTTTAATGGGGCACAGAGTTTCAATTTTGCAAGATGAAAAGAATTCCGGAGATTGGTTGAACTGCAATGCAAATGTACTTAACTTTAGAAAAATGTACATTTAAGTGGGATTAAGACAGTGAATTTTATGTTACATGTATTTTACCAAATGCACAGTGCTTAGTGAATAGGAACAATTCATTACAACCTATGATTCTATTTTTGTCATTAGATAATGACAAGATTATAAAATGTAGTTAGTTCCTGAGAACTACAATGCCCTGCTTAGGTCTTGCAGCTAGGCTCTATACCCTAATCAGCTTTACCAGGTGCTCAAACAATGATGCAGTGATGCTTTATGTCTCCTTTGCTCATGGTCCTTACTTGCATCCCTACATCTGCAACTGCTGGGAAGTGGACAGTTGGGCCAAGCAGTATCCAGGCACATTTGAGTCCTTGAGTCCACTGTAATCACTTCCAATCTGACACCTTAATAGTGAAGGTAGGTTATTCTAAATTATACGGAAAAAAAAAATGCTCCACACTCTGTCATTTTGTTCAAAGATCTAAGTGGTGGTATGTTACAGTAGAAAGAGTGTTGGAAAACCCAGAGAACCTTGAATTTAAACTTGAACTCTGCTTCTACCTGTGAGTTCACATAGTGTGGTCACTTCACCTCCATAGTCTTAGGTTTATTACTTTGTAAGTGGGGAAGTAATGCAAAGGTTCTCAAAAAGTTTTGGAAAATTTTAAATAAATAAAGCATACAAAGAGTTAAAAAAATGTATTCATGATCTATGTACAAAAGACTTAATAAAAAAATAAATAAAAGCATCATGGTACAAATCTCCCAGAAGTGCCCTAACTCAAGCATCATGGTACAAATCTCCCAGAAGTGCCCTAACTCTGCTTTTTGACCAAATTAACTAATTTATCTTCATATAGATGATTAAAATAATGAACACTTTCATTTCTCTGCGAAACATATGTATGTAAAGATAGTACATAATGATGTACATATTTCTTGGGTACATGTGTTATTTTGATACATGCATATAACGTGTAAAGATCAAATCAGAGTAATAGCTATCACCTTAAACATTTATAATTTCTTTATGTTGAGAACATTTCAAATCTTCTATTCTAGTTATTTTGACATATGTAATAAGTTAATTATAGTCTCCCTACTGTGCTATATAGAACCCTAGATCTTATTCCTTCTATTCAACTGTATCTTTGTGCCCCCTACCCAAATTCTCTCTCCCACCCCCGAGTCCCTGGTAACCATCATTCTACTCTTCACCTCCATGAAATAAACTTTTTTTCAGATCCCACCTATGAGTGAGAACATGTTATATTTTTCTTTCTGTGCCCAACTTATTTAACTTAACATAATGACCTCCAGTTCCTTCCATGTTGCTGCAAATGAAAAGATTTTGTTCTTTTTATTGCTGAATAATATCCTGTTGTGAAGATATACCACATTTTCTTTATTTTTTACTTCTAGAATTAACTGACTTCATTTTTTAGAGTGATCTTAGGCTTACAGAAAAATTGAGCAGAAAGGAGGAATTCCAGGGATTATTGTAATAGTTGGATTCCTGTTCCAATGAGCTTGTGTATACACCAATAGTTTATAGCCAAACATAAACTAGTACCCATAAAATCCACAAATGATAAATATATTTTGCTTTAAATCATGTTTACAGGATGCAAAACCCATGGATTTGGAGAGCCTACTCCTCTCTGCCATTTTCACAATATAGTTGCCATTATCCTCAATAAAGTATCCCCCAAAATGTCCATATTGCTTCTGGAATTTTAAAAACACAGTCTAGCAACTTCCTAGTACAGGGATCACCACTATTTCTTCTAGTATAGTGAGTCCTTCGAATCAAAGTTGCACAACTGGTACCATTCAAAATCATCAGGATTGACGGCCCTTAAGATTTCATTGATGAGCGACTAATTGGCTTGACAATCGTCCCCAGGGCCTGACTAGAGGATTTTATCCTTTATAAATTCACAAGCAGCATTTCTTTTATTATTAAATTTCTCTAAAACAGTTTGTGAGAAATGTTCAGTTTGCAAGGGTTCTGAAGTAGACTCTACTATGTGGGGTGCCCTCCCTCTTTTGTGCTATTTTTGTTTCAGAAGACTGGTCTTGAGTGTGGCTCTTGGAGGTACGCTGATTCAGCTGACTGACTTTGTGGACCAGGAGTCTAATTGTATAATCCTCCTGGGTCTGAAAGAAAAATATCTCACTGTTGTTTCCAGGCCTATGTTTTTGCAAAGGTGTCCCTCAGAATGGAGACCCTAAACTCATACATTCTACAGCAAAGTTTCTTAACAGGAGGTGCCAATAGCTTCTTGTTCATGGTTGAATTAAGGGGGACTATAAACACTCTAAAATTGCATACAAATGTACTATAAATGTAATTTTTTTTTTTCTGAAGAGGGAATTCTTGACTTTGACCCGGTTCTTCAGAAATTGGCAGCCCCTAAAATGTTAAAAGCCACTTGACAGTCTGTCCTATCTATGACCTTAACCTAACTTCTTCATACATATAGTTCCTTGTTTTTATTTCTAAATGCTAGAGTATACATTGGTTTTATCAAATCCTTAGTAGTATCATTCTTTCTGTCTTCTTAAATTATTTCAATAGATTTGGGGAGTACAAGTGTAATTCTGCTACAGGAACACATTGTACAGTGTCTGTTTTCCTCAGAGAATTCATGGCTCTTGCCCGGGGATGTACATAACAGTTCTCTTTCCTCCACATCCTCACCAGCATTTGTTATTTCTCATCTTTTTGATCAAAAGGATAATAGGCATTAGAGCTGGGATGAGATGGTATCTCATTGTGGTTTTGATTTGTGTTTCTCTTATTACTAGTGAGGCTCGGAATTTTTTTTTTTTTTTTTTTCAGTTTCTGGCCAGGGCTGAGTATGAATCGGCCACCTCTGGCATATGGGGCCTGCACCCCACTCCTTTGAGCCACAGATGCCACCTGGAATTTTTTAATATATCCATTGGCTCTTTGTATGTCTTCTTTTAGAAAATATCTGTTCAGGCTTGGCACCCGTTAGCACAGTGGTTATGACACCAGCCACATACACTGAGGCTGGCAGGTTCAAACCCAGGCTGGTCCAGCTAAACAACAATGACAACTGCAAAAAAAAAATAGCCAGGTGTTGTGGCAGGTGCCTGTAGTCCCAGCTACTTGGGAGGTTGAGGCAAGAGAATCGCTTAAGCCCGAGAGTTTGAGGTTGCTGTGAACTGTGATGCTACAGCACTCTGCCGGGGGGTGACATAGTGAGATTCTGGCTCAAAAAAATAAATAAATAAGATAAAATCTCATGAATTCACATTTTAAAAAAAGATAAGCTTAAAAAATATATATCTGTTCGGCTCAGCACCTGTGGCTCAAGCAGCTAAAGCTCCAGCCACATACACCTGAGCTGGGGGGTTCGAATCCAGCCTGGGCCTGCCAAACAACAATTATGGCTGCAACCAAAAACAAACAAAAAAATACTCGGGTGTTGTGGCAGACGCCTTTAGTCCCAGCTACTTGGGAAGTGGAGGCAGGAGAATCGCTTGAGCCGAGGAGTTGGAGGTTGCTGTGAGCTGCAATGCCACAGCATTCTACCTAGGGCAATAGCTTGAGGCTCTGTCTCAAAAAAAAAAAAATAATTAAAAAAAATATATATATGTTCAAATCATTTGCCCATTTTTTATTTGGATTATTTGTGGGGGAGAATGCTGTTCTTTGAATTCTGTGTATATTCTGATTATTAATCCTTTGTCAGATGGCTAGTTGGCAAATATTTTCTACCATTCTATAAGTTGTCTCTTTGATCTGTTCATTGTTTTCTATGTGTGTAAAAGATTTTTAGCTTGATGTAATTCTACTTGTTTATTTTTGCTTTTGTTGCCTGTAATTTTGAGGTCTCACCCAAAACAAATCTTTACTCAGACATATTTTGGGGCATGTCCCAATGTTTACTTTTAGTAGTTTTATAGATTCAGATCTTACTCTTGAGTCTTTTATCTATCTTGAGTGGATTTTGTACATGGTAAGAGATAGGGATCTAGTTTAATTCTTTTGCATGTGGATATCCAGTTTTCCCAGAACCATTTATTGAAAGGAATATCCTTCCCCAGTGTGTAATCTTAGCGCTTTTGTTGAAAATGAGTTGACTATAAATATGTGGATTTATTTCTGGGCTCTCTGCTTTTTCCATTGGCCTGTATTGTTGTGTTTATGCCAGTACAACGCTGTTTGGTTTACTAGAACCCTATACTGTATTGTGAAGTAAGATAGTATGATATCTCCAGTCTTGTTCTCTTTTGCTCAGGATTGCTTTGGCTATTTGAAGTCTTGTGGGGCTCCACACAAATTTTGAGATTTGTCTTTATCTCCGTGAAGAATGTCATTGGTATTTGGATAGGAATTGTACTGACTCTGTAGATCACATTGGATTGTATGGATTTTTAAAAATATTAATTTTTCCATCTCTCCATTTTTATGTCCTTGTCAACTTCTTTCATAGTGTTTTATAGTTTTCTTTGTATAGAGATTTCACTTCTTTGGTTAAATTTATTCCTAGGTGTGTTATCTTGGAGGGCATCATTATAAATGGAATTGCTTTCTTAATTTATTTTTTAGTTTTTGCAGTGTTGGAACACAGAAATACTACTGATTTTTGTATGATTTTGTATCCTGCAATTTTACTGAATTCATTTATCAGTTCCAATAGGGTTTTTTTGGGTTTTTTTTTTTGTTTTTTGTTTTTTGCTTTTTGTTTTTTGGTGGGCTCTTTCAATTTTTCTAAATATAAGATCACATGGTCTGCAAACAAAGTTAATTTGACTTTTTTCCTTTTTTTATATTTTTTTGTTTGGACTTTTTCCTTTCCAACTTGGATGCCCTTTAGATCTTTCTCTTTGAATATAATTTCATTCGTTAGCTCTGCTGTTAAGAAATTTGACACTGTTTTGTAAACTATTCCCAGAAGCAAATTCTGGACAGAGTTAATGTAGACGTCCCCTGACCCAAGATTCAGATTCTGACTTTGAAGCAAAAATTAATTTCTATAAAATCATAACGGTTTTTCATTTTGTTTTGGTTCTTGTTTTGTTTTTGAGACAGAGTCTCACTTTGTCACTCTCACAGAGTGCTGTGGTGTCATAACTCACAGCAACTTTAAACTCTTGGCTTAAGTGATTCTCTTGCCTCTGCCTCCCAAGTAGCTGGGACTACAGCCACCCACTACAATGCCTGGCTATTTTTTAGAGACTGGGTCTTGCTCTTGGTCAGTCTGGTCTTGAACTCCTGAGCTGAGGTGAACCACCCACCTGGGATTATACATGTGAGCCACTGCGCCCAGCCCAAAGTCATAATGTTTTGACTCCTGTCTTCAGGGAGGTGGTGTGGCACAGTAAATGAACATGATGTTTGACACTAATTGATCAAGTCTCTACTTTTTATTATGTGATAGGTTACCTAACTCTCTAAAACTAAGCTTCCTTTTCTATAAAATGCAGACAGTTACTTTTTTTTTTTTTTTTTAATGAACCAACCTGCCTTGCTAGATTTTTTTGGGGGTGTGGGGTGAGGGTGGGGGGTGCAGTTTTTGGCCGGGGCTGGGTTTGAACCTGCCACCTCCAGTATATGGGGCAGATGCCCTACTCCTTTGAGCCACAGGCACCATCCCAGATAGTTACATTTTTTTGTATAGTTAATATAGACCCAGGTGAGATGCCACAAAGATAGGGCCTGGTATTTGGTGAGTTGTCAAATGTTAATTTACTTCTCATGAGAACTTAGAGACAAATGATTTAGAAAACTGTTAGATATGTTTTCATTGATCTCTATATTTCCTGAAACTGTATTTTGCTTTTTATAATCTGGACCCATTTTCACACCCCATTTTAAAAAGTATTCCATTTGTTTACACTCAGTATTTTATTTGCCTTTAAAATTCATTTCTGTAAACCATATATACAGCCCTCTTCAGAGTACCCAGAAGTTATGTTCCTGCTCACTCAATCTCCATCCTTTATAATTTCATTGACTTCAATCATTCCTCCTTCATGTTTACTAATAAGGGATTAGCAATCTTTGAAACATTAAGGACCACTCTTTCTGATCTGTAAAGGGGGTGGATAATAGTGATGGACCACATCTCCTGGATAATTTCACAAACAAGAAGCAGGTGGCAAAAGGATGCAGCTGGCCCTCCCTAAGGTGAGAAGGGGAAGAGGGAATATAAAGTTAGCCACTGAATAGCGTAAATTGTCCAGTTCACCGAAACTGCAGGAAGATATGTCTGTCTGTCTGTCTTAACATTACGTTTCAGGTGCCTAGCACAGTGCCTGTTACATAGTGGTTACTTAGCGGCACCTGTGGCTCAGTGGGTAGGACGCCGCCCCATAAGCATACATTATGGTTGCTTAATAAATGTTTGATGACTGATTAAATGAATGAATGAGAAAATGTATGCCATTGAAAATCAACTCACATATAATCATTGATAATGTGCGATAGGTTACCTCAATTAGGGACAATTATTACATCAGTTAGGGACACTTTTAGTTGTATATCAGAATACCCACCCAATAGTTACTAATGAAGTTTATTTCCACCTGCAGTTTGGAAGAAGACAATTGCAGGTGTTTTTACTCAGTGGCTTAACTTAAACTTGTGAGAGTTGCAAGATTGTTGCAGGACGTCCATGTACTATGTCCTATAACCATGTTCAAAGACAGGAGTACCTGCATTCAGGGCACAGATCTTTCTTTATAACTCTCTGCTTTTATTAGAGAAGAAAATATTCCCAGGAGACCCTGGGGGATTTCCCTTTCACTTCATTGACCAGAACTAAGTCACATGCTTGCTCCTAGGCTAGGAAGTAGGACCACTTTCCTTAAGAGCATAAGCTCTCCAACCAACACCTAAATGGGGATTTTGTTAGCAAGAAGGAATTGGTGAGAGTGGCTTTTGCCATTCCCAAACTTATTGTGATGTCAGAATCTTTGGGAGGTCTTGTTAAAACGCAGTATTCTTTAGATATTCTTTGGCTACAGCTAGACATGGAATTGATGCCTTTAGTTACTACTGCTAGAATTGAATGCAGAACTAAAAAATATATATCATTTAATTAAAATGCCATGTATAATTCAAAGAACAAGACTAATAATGTTTCTGAATTTTGATCAGTACCTGTGATTTTTCCAACATTTTTTATATTTACTTTTATTTAAATGGGCTTCTGCCTTCAACAAGGGAATAAAAATCTATTCCAACAAACAAAAATAAAATAACATTTGGACACACTTTGGAGATTTGTTTCTTTAATTTTGAGCATAAGAACATCTTGAGTTTATGTTTGCCCTACTAATCTATATTCATAAGGACAAAATAATGAATCAAAAAGCAAAAAATTCAGAGCTTTCTTATAGTATCACAGAAGCCCTAGATATTACTACATTTAGTATTTCATATCATATAATCCCTCAAAATAAGTGTTATACAACCTTTCACAACTTTTTAATTTTTCACAAGTAGTTAACTACTTGATGAAAACACAAACTTGATCTCAAGTTACTATTTTCAGTGTAAACAAAGTACACAGTTTTAGAAAATAGTAGTCTATAAAGTAATGATGAATTAATGTGTTGTGCTGCTTTGCAAGAGTATCCAAACTGTTATTATTAGTAACAATGTTTCATAATTCTCAGATGCATTGTTGTGGGTGATGGGCTTGAAATGTCAAAAAATCCTAAAAACTGCCTGTGTCTTGGTAGGAATCTCAGATAAAGAGAAAGCACTACTCTAGAAAGCACATGTTTCTAGAAATGTCTATATGAATGTTTAAGATTATAATTTGTATACAAAGAGGTTTCAAAGACATAATTTTCCATTCCCCATTATAACCGTGCCTCCAAATATATCTATACTAATATTTTAATAAAGACAGGCATCTATCAGAATAAATGTAACTATCAAACCAAATGACTCATCTTATTTTTCCTTTAGAAAATATCCAATGCAGTAAAATGAAAGTTTATTTACTTTTAAATATTAATTGCAACATTTGTTTACTTTTAATGTTGCAAAGAACAACCATTAAAAATATCTTAAGTTAGCAGCACCTGTGGCTGAGTGAGTAGGGCACCAGCCCCATATACTGAGGGTGGCAGGTTCGAACCCAGCCCCAGCCAGCTAAAATGGCAATGCCAACTGCAACAAAAAGAAAAAAATAAATAAAAATATCTTAAGTTCCGTGTGTGGAAGATCTGAAAGGGGCTGCCCTGTACAGCCGCCTGAGGGAGTTCCTGCTCACTAAGGAGCAGCTCAAGGAGAATGGCTACCCCTTCCCGCACCCGGAGTGGCCTGGGGGTGCTGTCATCTTCACAGCTGAAGAGAAGAAGCCCAAGGACTCCTCCTGCAGGATCTGCTGCCGCTGTGGTACTGAGTGCCTTGTTTCCTCCTCTGGCCACTGTGTCCGCGATGAGGAGTGTTATTAGGGAGACCCAGTATATGTGCTGCTCAGCTGCCACTGGCTCTGTCGGCTGTCAGGTTGCAAAGCAACATGTGCAGAATGGCTGAAAGGAAAGCCTTGAGGGTTTCATGAAAACCTTTCAGAAGGAACTCTCAGAAGATGCCCACCCAGGAATCTATGCCCTGGACTGTGAGATGTCTTACACCACGTATGGCCTGGAGCTGACCCGTGTCACAGTTGTCAACACAGAGATGCAGGTGGTTTCTGACACCTTTGTCGAGCCTGACAACGAGATTGTCAACTACAACACCAGGTTTTCTGGAGTGACAGAGGCCGACCTTGCTGACACGAGCATCACACTAAGGGATGTGCAAGCTGTCCTGCTGAGCATGTTCAGAGCAGACACTATCCTCATTGGACACAGCCTAGAGAGCAACCTGCTGGCCCTGAAGGTCATCCACAGCACTGTGGTGGACACGTCCGTGCTCTTCCCCCACCGCCTAGGCCTCCCCTACAAGCGCTCCCTGCGACTGCCTCAGACAGATCATCCAGGACAATGTGGGTGGGCACAGCTCCAGTGAGGACGCCGGCGCCTGCATGCACCTGGTGATCTGGAAGGTCCGAGAAGACGCCAAGACCAAGCGATGACTCCCACCCACCCACCTCTCCTGCTGCCCTGGCCTCTTCCAAAACAGTGCAATAAATCTCGAGAGCTAACCCTGTCCACCTCACCAAGACGGAGAGAAACGGGACGAACTGGTGGCACAAGAGAACAAAAAGTGAGACAACCCTGGAGCCCTGACCCTGCCGTGACCCTTCTCACCTGTCCCTCCTTTTTCCCTTCCCAGACTCTGTCCTCTCTACAGACTGCTGCTGACCCGACTGGCCCTGCCTGCTCCTCCCAGCACTCCCAGCCAGGTCCCAGTCCCGTGTCCTCCTTACTTGGTGTTGGGGGGGTGGGTGGGCAGGGTATTGTCACGGATTTGTCTGAGACAAGCAATGTCTTTTTTTTTTTTAATTTTGTATTGTTATTTTTATTATTTTAAATTTAAACCTGATAACTTGCACAGTGACTGTCCTCACCTGGGGGCATGGCCCCCTGCTGCCTTCTCTCCTAGGAGCTAAGGGGGAGCGTCAGCCAGACCCAGGCCACGCCCCAGGGCCTGTAGCCTTGGACATTGTCTTCCTGAGGAACACTGTCCTCCTCTGTGGGCTCCTATATCCTCTCCTCCCCCACCCCTGGCCAGGGACAGAATAAATGTTTGTATGGATTTAAAATATATATATATATATCTTAAGTTATTCATAGGTGGCTCTTCTACAAGTTTGTGCCAAGTAATGTAACAAATCATCATCAAATAACTTGTTTGACCACTGCAGTAAATATTAAACATTTATTAAGATATGAAAGTAAAGTTTACAGGATGTAAGATTTTTTCCTGGTAAGGTTGGAACAATTCTACAGAATGCAGGATGGGTGTGTCACCCTTACAGTTTCCTAGTTAGCAGATTACATAAAATGTGAATATTTTCAAAGGTGTTTTTTTTTTTTTCTTATTTACCTGCTCTCTCTCTCTCTCTCTCTCTTTCTCTTCCTATTTTCCACCCTACAATTGATGGGGTGTTATTAATACATCCTTTGGATCTATGTTACAGAATATCATTTCTGAATCTGTGCTTATGAAATAAAATCTATTTCCATCAACTTATCAATTCAGGGGGGCTGGCAGTGGGTTTTTTAATTGTTTAGTGGATTTGTTTGTTAATTTTTATGTTTCTTTTTGTTTGCTTGATTTGTTTTGGTATTTTTTTGCCCTGAACATTAGTGATTTTTTTTCTTTACATTTTTTAAAGTAAGACAAAAATTCAAGGGATAGGTTCCTTGCTCATTGAACATTTAAAAATATGATTTTAGGATCAAAATTGTTATGGATTGAATGCTACTTCTCCCCAATCAAAAATTCATATGGTAAAGCTTAACCCCCAATACCTTATAATGTGACCTTAGTTGGAAATAGAATCAGTACAGATATAATTAGTTAATAACAGGCCATATTGGAATAAGTTGGTCCCCCAATCTAATGTGATGGGTATCTTTATAAAAAGGGGAAATTTAGACACAAATTTGGAAGACACCATGTGAAGATGAAGGCAGAGATCTATCTACAAGCCAAAGAATGTCAAAGATTGCCAGCAAGGAGAGGGGCATCAGATTTTCCATTACATCCACCAGGAGTCAACCCTGCCAAGACCTTGATCTTGGACTTCTAGCCTCAAGAAATGGGAGATAATAAACTTTGTTGTTCTGTGCCAGCAGTTTCTAGTACTTTGTTACAGCAGCACTAGAAAATGATTACAGTAATTAATTGTAACCAAGTTTCTTTCATCGGAAAGAATTAACATTTGACTTCTCCCAAGCATTGATGTTTTTCAGTATCAAACACAAAGTGAAAGTGATTGTGCTTGCAAACTACTCATGTCATTTCTACCACTCTCCTTATAGGCAATCCATTATAATGACAAATCTTTGAAAATAAGTCAGTTTTGGTTATCAGTTTGCTTAATAATAATGTTTCATACTGTAGAAAGAGCATTATAGGCCATGATATTGAGTGTACGTGATTAAGAAAAAAGTTATAAAGTTAAAATAAATTCTAGTATTATAAATAGAGGGCTAACCCTTTCTTTCATATGAAAAAACATTAAAACTCCTATTCCAAGAAAATAAAAAAGGCATGATTTGTCTTCAATAATGAGAAAATGGGAGTGGTTGAAGAGTATGATTTAAGGAATTTTATTTCTCTCTTTATAAAGTCAATAGGACAGAACCCACAATTTTTTTTTTTGCTTTGTTTTGTTTTTCTGTACAGATTAAAGATTTGGATATAATGTAGAACAATGTGTGGTCATTCCTCAAATGACTAGAGGCCTCAAAGTGATATTCTAAACTTTAAGGCCACTAAGAAAATGCCATGAAAGCTACGTTCAACAGTTTGATGAGAATATTTCAGATTGTATATGAAACCAGCACATTGTACCCCTTGATTGCACTAATGTACACAGCTATGATTTTAACAATTTAAAAAAAAAGAAGAAGAAAAAAAAAAGAGTTAAGAAAAGAAAAAAAATTAAAAAATTAAAAATAAATAAATAAATAAACTTTAAGGCCAAAGCCACAAAGTATCCCAAACTACCTTAGGGCATGGCAAGTCTCTTGAGGAAGATGAAACCTTCCTTGGAAAGGAGGTGAGGTGGTCTGAGGTGAGAAAGAGACAGAAAACAAAAAAGAGAGAGAAAGAAAGCAAGAGAGAGAGGTTGATCATCAGCACTAGAACCATCAAAGAAAGAGAGAATGACTTGACAGGCAGCCCCCGGGCAGGTCACAGTAATAAACACAAAGCTCATTTGTCCTTGCTACACATGTTTGAAATATCTCTAAGGTCATCCAATTCACTTTTCTTTCATTTAATTCTCATGAAGATATTTGGTATTTATTTAATCTAGGTCACATGATGCTGGATGGAGTGAGTTTTTAGACCTGAGATCTAAGAAACAGACTTTGATTAGTAATAACCCCCTAATGTGCTCAACCTTCTTACACCTGGCTTGAAACAGACAGGCTCATCTATCACATCACCATGCAAGACAGTACCTGCACTATCTCAGCAACTCTATAGATAGTTCAATTCTCTCTTCAGAATTAAGATAGTAATAATCACAAACAAAACTATTATTATTATAAACAAAACTCTATCTTTTTTGGTTTGTTTTTAGTTTTTTGAGACAGAGTCTCACTTTGTTGCCCTCAATAGAGTATCCTGGTGTCATAGCTCACAGCAACCTCAAACTCCTGGACTTAAGCGATTCTCTTGCCTCAGGCTCCCAAGTAGCTGGACTACAGGCACCCGCCACAACACCCAGCTAGTTTTTTAGAGACGAGGTCTCTCTCTGGCTCAGGCTGGTTTCAAACCTATGAGCTCAGGCAATCCACCTGCCTCGCCCTCCCTGAGTGCTAGCTTTACAGGCATTAGCCACTGCTCCCAGCCTAAACAAAATTATATCTTCTTGAAGCAACTGTGGGTGGGTAATTCTCCAAGTTGTCATCTACCCAGCATCCACAAAGAGAAATAGCATGACTATTTAGGGTGTACAGATTTTGTGCAATTTTGTGTTCACACTATTACATTACTATTTTAGAAGTTATATTCCTAAGATACCAGTTTCGTCAGAGTGAAGTTCTTCTGCAAGTAAGCATTAGATATTCGGATTGTAAGTATAGTCACGCACTGCTTAACAAGAGGGACACACTCTGAGAAATGTGTGGTTAGGCAATGTCGTCATTGTACAAACATCACAGAGTGAACTTACACAAACCTAGACGGTATATTCTGCTATGTACTGTATAGCCTATTGCTCCAAGGCTACAAACCTGTATAGCATGTTACTGTACTGAATACTGTGGGAAGTTGTAACACAATGGTATTTGTGTATCTAAACATAGAAAAGATAATATGTTCTTCTACAGAAATACAATGGCTACAACAACATCACTAGGTGATAGCAATTTTTCAGCTCCATTTTAATCTTATGGGAACATCATCATATAATGTGGTCCATTATTGACCAAAAAGTTATCATGTGGCACATGACTATAATTAAACTTTATCCTCAGGGTAAGAAAGAGCCTTCACATATTCTTTGGAACCACTGCAACATCTCAAAAGGTATGACAAAAATTAACTTTGGGGTGCCCACCTTTCATTATAACTATCCCTTTTCTTTTCTTTTCTTTTTTTTTTTTTTTTTTGCAGTTTTTGGCCAGGGCCGGGTTTGAACCCACCACCTCTGGTATTTGGGGCCGGCACCCTACTCCTTTGAGCCACAGGCACAACCTAATTATCCCTACCTTTAATAGAGGAACTGAAAATGAACACCAACACAGAGTGAGCACAGCACAGTTCCCCACAAGCAATTTTTATCTTTGACCAACAAGACTTATTTATATTTTGTTACTCTAGTTGGACTGAGATTTTTTAAAGATCTAAAAAGACGAGAGAAGTAGGCTCAAGTATTCTGTTATATTACCAATGTTAAACCAATGTTAAACATAAATCAAAATAAGGACCAATGCAATGAGGTAAAGCAAATGAAAAATCATAGAAATACTTAAAATCTTCAAAAGAGACAGTTATAACACATAGAAGACGGTCAATTGATACTTTAAATAGTGCTTCAAATGGTGTTGGTGTATTTAAACATAGAAAAGATAATGTGTTGTGTTACGTGGACATACAATGGCTACTGCAACATGACTAGGCCATACGAATTTTTCAGCTGCATTATCTATTCGATAGGTATTTATAGACAAATATTCATTTGTCCTTCAATGATTAACGATAATTTTTAAAGCTGTCAAAAATTACCTATATTATTTCATACTTATTATATAACATGAAGTTTTTGGACACTATATAACAATGTTTGCCTTATTTTCCCTCCTCAACAGAGGAACAGTGCCTGGATAAAGCAAATGCTCAAAGAATTTAAGGTAGGATGCAACGCTATATTAGGCAAGTGCTCTAGTTTTTTACACCCATGGGAATTCTTTATAAACAAACAAAAAACATGAAGTCACAAGAGGCCCTTCACCGGAGCGAGCTTCATGTGATCACAGCAAAGATTTCAAGGATGGCTGGAGAACTCAAGAGATTCTCCAGGATTGTTCTCCTGTCTACACTCAGAAGGTACACACCATGAAGAGCAAAATTCAGGGGAGGAACTTAGTTTGCTTTGTGAAAACAGAAGAAATTGCCCACTGAATTTAGCTTCTAATGGGATAAGTCAGCCTTGATAGGCACAGTGTAGAGAAAGATTCGTGAGGCTTTTTTGTTTGTTTGTTTTGTTCTGTTTGTTTGTTTGTTTTTGCGATGGAATCTCACTCTGTCACCCTGGGTAGAGTGCCGTGGCTTCATCATAGCCCACTGCAACCTCCAACTCTTGGGCACAAGCAATCTTCTTGCGTCAGTTTCCCAAGTAGCTGAGACTATAGGCATGTGCCACCATGCCCGGCTAGTTTTTTTTTTTTTCTATTTTTAGTAGAGCTCGAGCCATCCACCTGTCTCTGCCTCCCAGAGTGCTAGGATTACAGATGTGAGCCTCTGCTCCCGCTGAGAATGATTTGTTGATTGGCTAGATAATTTCATTGGAAGAAATTTAATAAGGAGGAAAAGAAATGTAGTTGTATAATTCTCAAGTTGTCATTCACAAAGAATATCCATATTCAAGTATAATATAAATTTTTAGGTAATTAAAGAATACACAATAAATTCCATAAATGTTAACTATCTATATTATTGGTAGCAATACAATTTTTTCCTTTCCAAGTACTTATGATATTATCTTCCTACTTACTTCCTCAACAGTCTCCTGACAACCTAGCAAAACTGGAGAAAAATTTTATTCTGTTCTATTTAGAGTAAAAATTGTAATACTTTCCCAGCAAAGATGGAAGGAGAAAATTAACTGCAAGTCAACTAGTTGGGGGTGAAGAAAATCATCTCGACTTAGGCTGATGCTTCTTCAGCCCAGGTGAAGATTCTGGTCATCCCCAAAAGGAGGCAGAGAACAAGGGGGGACGGGCAAAAGCCCATGACCTGGAAAATGGAAGCTTCTATAGTTTATGAGCCTAAGTTTCATATAAACCTTCATTATTCCATCTGAATTAGTATTTTAAATTCCCAGCATGATACATCCACATTCAAATAAAAGTCCAAAATACATTCCAGACACATGTATAACACAGTCACCTCTTAATTATCCCTCCTAATAGACAACAGTGGTAAAGACAACACAAAATTACTTTAAGAATCATTTTAAGGCCGGGCACAGTGGCTCACACCTGTAAACCTCACACTTGGTATGCCGAGGCAGGTGAGCTCATGGGTTGGAGACCAGCCTGGGCCAGGGCGAGACCTGGTCTCTTAAAATAGCCAGGTATTATGGTGGGCACCTATGGTCCTAGCTACCTGGGAGGCTGAGGCAAGAGGATCACTTGAATCCAAGAATTTGAGGTTGCTGTGAGCTAAGATACTAGGGCACTCTTCCGAGAGCGAGAAAGTGAGACTCTGTCTCAAAAAAATAAAAATAAAACTAAATAATAAATAAAAAAAACTAAAAGTAGACCTACCATTCCATCCAGCAATCCCACTACTGGGTATCTACCCAAGGAAAATAAGTCATTTTATCAAAAAGACATCTACACTCAAATGTTTATTGCAGCACAATTCACAACTGCAAAGATATGGAATCAACCCAAATGCCCATCAGTTCATGAATGGATTAACAAAATGTGGCCTGTGTATACTATGGAATACTATTCAGCCATAAAAAAGGATGAATTAATGACTTTTGCAACAATTTGGATGGAACTGGAGACCATTCTCCTATGTGAAGTACCTAAAGAATAAAAAACAAACACACATACTTGCTATTAAGTGGGAACTAACTAATGAGCACACTTGTGCAGAGACCAGAGTAAGCCTTTGTGTAAATCAAGTGGAGGGGAGGAGAAGGCGGGGATGAGTGAAAACCTACCTTACAGGTACAATGAACACTATTGTGACTTAATCATTACAAAAGTGATCTGCGTAACCAAAATCATTTGTAACCCTTAATATTCTGAATTTTTTTTAAATAATAAAAAAGAAATAAACATAAAATAAATTTAGGAGAGAAACCTAATTTGGAAGCATACCAAGTGGCATGAACCAATTGTCTTAGAACCAACTGGCTCAAGAGCAGAGGAACATTTATTATGTCAATTAAAAGAAGAAAAGATATTTCAAAAGGAAGATGATAGCACACTTTATTTGTTAAAAATTTAATATGTGAGAACTTCAGAAAGAGCATTTCTACTCATTTTTTCACATCTAAATAGTCATAATCCCACCCAAATATCCACACACATTTGTATTCTTTTCTTTCTTGTCACTTCTCTAAAATTGTACACACTTGTATTTTTAGTGTGTGATATACACAAGGAGTCTAAGCAACTCTAGGTCTAAAATATATTTATCATGTCTATTTCACAACAAATTCTCAGGCTGGAGCCAGCATAAAAGCCAAGAGCCTGCCCATTCCAGAATTAACCATGTGGGCAGCTACAGGATGATGTAGTGACTGTGGAATAGCTCTGAGTTCTTTGAAGGCAGAAACTAAGTTTTATTCATCTTATTGAGTAGTAAGTATTAATCAGTAAGTGTTGATTAATTAATTAATTATACACCTTATAGTTGTATAAACATAGGTAGCTACTTGGGCTGGGATCAGTCACAGATCAAATTCAAATTATGTTGGTAACTTGTTCTATGAAATTTTGTGAGTCAGTTCCTATCCATTTCAGAAAGAGGCTGCCTGTTGGAATGTATTGAAGTCCTCATGTAAACGTGCCAAATTACTATTGTTAAGTGAAGAACTGGGACTATACATTTATAGTATAGTCTTTCATCCACACACTTGAAAGCACCTCCAAATATAACCAATTACTGCTAACACTTTTCTAAAACCTTAACACATTTTAGGTATTAAAACTGTATTTCTAGATTTCATTTATAATTTTAATGTTTTTCCTAGTCCCAGATGGCCTTGCTATAATCCCTTGTTCTTTTACCTTTTCTTAGCATTAATCAAATATTTACATTAAAAGAGATATTAGGTAAAAAGAAATAATACAGCAGATCCTTAGACTATTAAGTTCAAGAGTAACATGTACTCTGTTCATTGTACTCAGATTCAGATAAATCTGAAGAAATCTTTTGCCATTATTCATAACTTGCTATGTCTGGACCATCACTAGCCTTGGGAACATGAGTCAGATCTAGAGATTAGCTGGCCCAGAACCATCAGGGAACATCAACACTTCATGAAATAAACCTACATCCTCAGGAATCCTTGAAACTCTTTTGGTTCTTCCAGCACCTGAGAAGCCAGGGGGCTACTGACAGAACACACTTAGGGGCCACCTCTACTTGTGCTGCTTAAATTCAGGCCGGCCTTGGGTACTAGTATTCCAGCTGTTTTCGACCATTCCCCCCAAGAGGCACTTGTTACTAAGGCCCAGATTGCTTCTGGTGCAAATCTACCTGTCTTCACTGTTGAAAAGAGGGAAAATGCTAAGGAACACCAAAGAAGGCAATAGCCAATAATAGATTTAGAAAATGGTTATATCTGACAAGGCCCTTTCCATCGAGGTACATTAGTAATGCTTTTCCAGGTCTTCCTTTAACATAAAACGATCATTTTGAAACTAAAACACATTTAAACAATTAACATCAAGACTTTGATTGGAAAATTAAAAAATTGGAAAAGATCTTGTTGGAAATTTGAGCAGGACTAAGTATGTATCATTTCATAACAGTTGTTTAAAAATAGAAAACTGTATGATTGATGAAAATAAATTCCCCCTACTTTTCCTGTACGTTTTCTTAAACATCAGAATTAACAAGTTTCCCCTAAAGTATAAATAATTCTAAAATACCATTCATAAATTTTTATTTTGATAAAATGTATATTTTGCTATGTTTAAAGTCTTTTTTTTTAAGTACATAGTTCACATACAACTGTAATTTACTTCAGGAAGTATTATATTAATAGTAGTGGAGTGACTTCTGTATTCAGGAGATACATCTATTTGAAACATTTCTCTTTTGTGGTATAAGGAACAGATATGACTAGCCCCTGTCCCATCCCTTTGTCCTGCCCTGAATGTGGATGTGACATGCAGCCTGGAGCTGGGGCAGTCATTGTGCAGTCAAATGGGGAAGAACAAGACAATCAATGAGGCTGGTCCTGACAGCACTGAGCTCCCGACATAACGTCCTCCTCCCGGCTTACATCATGGGTGAAAAATAAAACTCCATCTTTTTAATCCACCCTCAAAGTCCCTGTTGCTTAAAACTGAAAAGCATTTGTATCTGATAAAGAATTAATAGAAGTACTTTTTAAGTAGACAAATAACAAAGAAGGAAATTACATGAAGTGGGAAGAATTAGGAAAGGCCTGAGAAAGACCTGGGGTTTGTGGTGGGTGTGGAAGACCAGGTTACAGAAGCAGAATAAATTTCAGGTAAAGACTATTCTATGAGCAAAACCTCTGGACACAATTTTTAATTATTGTTATTTTTATTATGCCATATGTCCACAATATCATTTTCTTACAGTTTTGTTTAAGGCTAAGATTTGATTAATATATTTAATTCTACCAAATATTAATACATTCCCTATAATTTCTATAATCTCACTAAATTAACTTGCTATTATGAGACAAATTTTCTCCCAAAAGTATAAATAATGAAGTATTTTGCGATTTTCAACTCCACATGAAATTATATATTAAATGCCACTTGAGTAAGTTATAAAGTTTATTTGTGTTTGTTTGCTGTATTTTTAACCATAAAAACAAAAACATCCTAAGCCCATTTAGTCATGACAAATTATTATTTATTAAAAAATAAAACCATCAGTAGCGCATGATTCACTGTGCCCATCACAAACCTGATGATTATAGGCATATGTTCTAAAAATAAATTCAATAATGAGCTTCTTGCTTCTGCATACATATGACATCAAAATTGTAAGACTGTACAGGTGCAAGGTCAAAGCAATAAGTCAGAACTCTGATAAAAAGCAAAACTAAATAACAACAAAAACCCTATCTCAATACAGGGTAATGAACGGTGACTAACTGTTCCTTAGGTTCAACATGAACACGCTTTTTAAAAGATGCTAACAAAAAAAAACGGACTTTATTTTAAAAATAAGAATTCTCCAAATTTAACCTGAGGGTAAGAAAAATCAATTTAGTAATTTATTTAGAGCATAAGAACATACCAATTAAAAAACTGGTGTTAGAGGGAAGGATAGATTTCCATTCTTTGAAACAATCTCTAAATAGAAAAGTTTGGAATTTCCTTAATCTGTACATTGTCAGATTTCTGAGAGCTTGTTTAATTCTATAATACTAATAATTATACTATAATTATTTCGTGCCAAGGTACCAAGACTAAAAATTCTGCTATGTTCTCAGTTTTCCCATGCAAATATGAGTCTTAAGTTATTTAGCATAAAGTTAAATTCTAAGCTAGGTTACGTAAGAAAAATAAACTGATACATTATAGACTATGTATTTTGAATATTCTGAACAGCCTAAACCTGAGATGACAAATTAAAACTATTAACATAAATGTTCTGTGTTGGGTACAGTTACAAAATATGTGAAATTATTTTTAATAAATAAGATTAATATTTCTAAAAGGATATTTGCTGAAAAGATGTCAAACTTTATTAATTAATAGGAATCTAAAACATAAGAAAATTGCTATGCATTTGAATTTGTTTAATTAATTCAGCATTTACCTTAAATACTTAACCCATGCGCATTGAATTTGCACATGTGTGTATGTGTGTGTATATATCGATCCCTTCACAGTTTGAGGAAGCTGATCTATTGATTGCTAAAATATATTAATCTTGGAATATGCAAGTATTCATGCCACTCAAGTATCTATGGTGAAAACCTCATTTTTACTTTTATAATATCTTTTATTTATATAACATCTGTATTTCCTTGTGTCTCTTACTGGATCCAATTCAGCAAATATGACACAACCTGAAGACAAGGGACTGTCCCTTATGTGCACATCATTCTCGGTCTCCTTCACTTCCAAGCTGATCACCACCACAGGCACACTGACAAAATCAAGGAAGGAATCACAGCTTGTTTCTTTCAAAATTTCTTTGCAAACAAAAACTAATGACTCATGTTTTAGAGTGAAATTGACAAATCTCTCAACAAGTCAGAGGGTGGCAAAGAGAATCTTGTGTGCCCATGATAGAAAAAGCAAGTTTCTGTCCACCCCTACCTGAAAGGTAAGAAGGAAGCCAGGCAGAGCCTGTCGAGGGCAGGATCACAAACATGCGTGTATTTTTCCATGAGCACATAACATCTCTCTTGCTTTCACTTTTCCAAGTGGCCCTTTGGCTTTTTTATTTTTTTGCAGTTTTTTTGGGCCTGCGCCAGATTTGAATCCACCACCTCTGGTATATGGGGCCAGCGCCCTACTCCTTTAAGCCACAAGCACTGCCCTGGCCCTTTGGCTTTAATAATTTGACCCATGAAATAAAACTGATTTCAGTATAAATAAGGGAGAACTTACTAAATTTATGATTTTGACTTTGATGTCTAAATAGTTAACCCAACCTTTCAAAGTTTTTTTCTGGTCAATTGCAATCATTACTTTTCTGTTTAATTTCTCAACTCAGTGACAGGCTGATCTTTCATACACTATCATTTTCTAACTGCCATAATAATACAAGTTTTTTTTTTTATTATGGACAGAACATTATATGTATATATATATTATATATAATGTGTACATATATAATATAATATGTAACTGATTCTTAAAATCAAGTTGAATCATAATCAAGTTCTTTCAACACCTGGTATGTTCACATGAGCTCACATTAGCATTGCCAATAATCTGTTTTGTAATACCTCAATTTTTTGACAGAATTAATTTTTAGGCTCAGGATTTGGTTGGTTGGGAGTTTGTTTTGGTTTTGGTTAATTTTTGCTTATATTTGTTTTTAAGCAACTCACTGAAAGTAACCAAACTGAAGTAATATATTACTAAGTTTTAACAACTTGTTTGATTTAACTTACTGACCAATTCAATCAAATACAGTAAAATATTCAGACTGAAATTTAAATTTGCTCAGAAATATGGAAATTCAGAATACACAACTACATTTAGTTCTTGTCTATAGCTAGCAAATACGCATATAATTGGTAATGTACCTTCATCAGAAGAGAAGGTAGCACCGTAAGACATGTTTAAGTAACCTGAAAATACAGTGTGCTTTTAAAAGCTTTGAATACATGGAACTGTACAGAATAATATTTATGCTACCAAACAATGTGTAGCCAGGTGTGGCGCTTGAGTGCCACATCCTAATTGTTATTGGGGTTTTTGAGCTTGCTCTAAACATTGCTTGATTGCTGAAAAGTACCAGGCTGAGACTGTGGCAGGCTGCTGGACAGGCAAATTGTCAAGTGGACTGAGTGTGTCTGCAGAGCTCCCTTTCCCTTTGCCGGAGCTCCCTCAGATGCACCCCTCACAAAAGCTCTCCAGTGTGCACCCGCACACTTCCTGCACCACCAAACCAGTCTTCTACCCCCTCAGCAAAACCTGATGCAGGAAATGTTGGGGTAGACTCACTTTCAAGTATAAATAGCTAACAAAGCTTCATTTGTTATCATTCCTGAGTTATTTAAATTTTAATTAAGGAACAAATAAGCAAAGAATAAAATAATTTTATTCTTTGGGGGCAGGGGCACTATTTCCAGCAAAGAAGGGGAAGCTTGTATACCCGAAATTATTTTCACAATTGCCATAGCTGGTCATATAAACTTAGGTCAGGTGAAACGTTTCCACATAAAATATGAATGCCAGTATTTGCTTATGTTAAGTAGCTAAATAGGAGTCTATTAAAATTATCAAGTTTTTTTCATTGCAGGTTGGCCAGGGCCAGGTTTGAACCTGCCACTCTCGGTATATGGGGCCAGTGCCCTACCCACTGAGCCACAGGCACCACCCAAAAAATAATCACAATTTCTATATTAAAGCACGAAGGATCAAAAATAGCCCAGATTCTCTCCAATATACTGACGTGCTATAAACAGACTGGTTCTTAGCCTGTCATTCACAAAGGATTCTCAGAGAAATTTCGGAATTCATGAAATTGGATGAGAAAAAAATTAAACCTATCTAAAACTTAGCCCTTCCTTTAATTATAAATGTGGGCAACATATCACAGTACAAGGTAGCAGTATCTCTGGCTTTGTCACAAATGGAAATCAGGTGTTTTTCTTACAGAGACCGCAAAATACTGTCAATGCACATTACCGCTTCAACATTATAATGGTTATTACACCTGCACTAGATCTTATTTAGTGTATTAATAAAGAAGCTCATATACTTTTTTATAAAAATAAAATAAAATAAAATAAAATTATCAAGTTATATGTTAATTAACTTCCTGTAGATAGATGTCTGTCTTAGATAGATAATTTCCTTTTCTATTGTAAAAATATCTTTTTGGCCAGGCACAGTGGCTCACACATATAACCCCAGCCCTTTGGGAGGCCAATGCAGGAGTTGAGTTCAGGAATTCAGGACCAGTCTGAGAAAGAGAAAGACCTTGTCTATACTAAAAATAAAAATAATTGGTTCAGTGCCTGTAGCTCACCCTGCCACATATACCAGGGTTGGTGGGTTCAAACCCAACCCGGGTCTGCTAAACGACAACTGCAACAACAAAAAAAATAGCCAGGCATTGTGGCGGGCATCTGTAGTCCCAGCTCCTTGGGAGGCTGAGCCAAGAGTTTGAGGCAGCTGAACCTGGCACCAGACTGACACCTGAGACTCAAGGAGAGAGTGAGCCACCAGACCACCTCCTAGAGGAGGAGACCTAGGGCAGTCCAGTCTCTACCCATCTCAAGGCAGGAAACAGGGGCTCTGGTCTCAAATGGGAACTGTGAAAAAGGACTGACATGGAGTACGGGGGTCAGACGACCAGTGACAACAGAGAATGGAGAAGGTGGTTTAATCAAAAGTGACAAATGCTTTCAAAACAGGAAAGACTCCAAGGAACTCTAAAAAATGCCCAAAGGGAACTGATTTCTTATGGGAAAGTAAATGAGGGTTTGCACATTCTTTATTGGGACCTTAATAGAAAGGACAACCCCAGAAGGCTGGAAAATACAAAGTACTCTAGTTATGCTTGTGTGACCTAAGAATTTCCTCTTGGAATTATGAGATTTCTTCTCCATGAATCTGAAGTTACATCATGACTGGGGATAGCTTCATAGAAGTCTTACATATGGCAACAACTTGTTAAAACTATTATACCTCCTTTATTTGAGGAAGGAAAGCTAATTACTGTCTTTGTGACTGGAATTCTTACATCTGTTATGTGCTCCTATATATTCGCAGAGAATGAGGGAAAGGTCAGAGAGGGAGGAAAATTAACATTTTTGAGCACCTACCTAATTCCCAAGATGCTTTATAGACCATGGTCTTTATTTAATCCATAGCAACTTTCTGAGGAAGCTATTAAAAATCCCATTGTATGGTACAGAACAAAAAAGCAGGGCTCAAGGTTAACTCACTTGTCCAAGGTCACACAGTGTTTCTCAGGCTTGAGTAGAGAATAGACCCCTTTTATAAGTATCACCAAGAATATGTCCAGTTCCTGCTTTAAAACACATTAAGATATAATTATAAAAACATCTTTAATTGTGAATTATCACTGTATAATAAACTCTTCATTAATATAAGAATAAATATGGCTCAGCACCTGTAGCTCAGAGGCTAGGGCACCAGCCATGTACACCAGAGCTGACGGGTTCATATCTAGCCCAGGCCCGCCAAACAACAATGACAACTACAACCAAAAAATAGCCAGGCATTGTGGTGGGCACCTGTATCCCAGCTACTTGGGAGGCTGAGGCAAAAGAATCGCTTAAGTACAAGAGTTGGAGGTTGCTGCGAGCTATAATACCACGGCACTCTACCCAGGGTAACAGCTTGAAATTCTGTCTCAAAAAAAAAAAAAAAAGAATGAACAGTAATTTTAGACATCATCATTGAACTGAAAACATACACACATGCACACACACAAACAAAACAAAATTCAAAGTACAGGGATCCCCGAATAATGTTTTCAGACTCAGGTGTCAACAGACTATTGAAAAACATTATTTACCACATTCCCATCATTTCAAGCATCAATAAGAGGATTGAATGGTGTGGTAAAATATAAGTAGAATGCAAGATTGTTGAAACATTTTTAAGCTTATAATCGGCAACCAGGCATGAAAATCCATATTCTTAATTTCTCATTAGCAAACAAGTCCCCACATTGTACGAGCCAAGTTGTTGCAAAGCTTTAGCAAAACAGGTCAGTCTCAGAAGATCAAAGTTATGGCACCATTAAATTGTGATAAGGCTATGATTTTTGGACCTGGTTTCATCCACGGTGTTTCCTGCTTCCCTAAGCATGTTCAACTGGTTTGAACAGTCTTAGTCCCTGCTGGCAGGTCGATCTGGCCCTTCTGCTCCACCCCCTCACAGGTCTGCCTAACACTAGACTCAGTTTAAACAAACTGGTCATAACTGACTCTCTCTATATATGTCCCCCACTCTTCAAGTGCAATTGCATATGGTTGTCCTTCCGCATCTTGGGGGACAGATTCCAAGACCCTCCTTTGTATTCCACCCCATACCAAAATTCACACATGCTCAAGTCCCTTATATTAGGTTATTTAGCATGAAATGTCCGATTTCCTTAAGTACTAAGTTTGACAGTTGATAACTCTGACATTGCACTTTCCACACTTCTTGTTTTGTTTTTATTGTAAGGGTACATACTCCTTCTCTCAAACTCACATTTTGGCTTATGATTATCTTTTAATTTTTTTTTGTAGAGCAATTTTTATGAAACCATGGTCAAATCAAAAATTTGTTTTATTTTTGAAGATGGGTTCCACTGTAGAACCAATGCAGTGCAGGCATCTCAAAACATCAACAAAGTATTTGGGAAGGATGTAGCTAATGAACACACAGTATGCTGATGGTTTGGGAAGTTTTGTTCTAGGGATTTTAGTCTTGAAAATGAGCCATGTGAGTGACCTGAGGTCAAGGTGGATAATGATGAGCTGAGCTGTAATGGAAGTGAATCCATCTCAATCTATACACGAATTAGCAGCAAGAGTTGGTGTTACAATTCCAGCAACATTTGACCACTTAAAACAAACTGGCAAGGTAAAGAATCTGGATAGATGGGTTCTGCATGAAGTAAATGAATGTCAAAGAGACATCACCTGGAAATTTGCCTTTCTTTGCTGTCACAACATAAAGGCAAACCATTTCTGCACTATATTGTTATGTGTGATGAAAAATGTACCCTTCTCCAGCCTGAGCCAGAGCAAAACCCCATCTCTAAAGATAAGCGGGTGTTGTGGTGGGCGCCTGCGGTCTCAGCTGCTAGGGAGGTTGAGGCAAGAGAGTCACTTGAGCTCAGGGGTTTGAGGTTGCTGTGAGCTGTGATGCCACGGCACTCTACCAAGGGTGACAAAGTAAGACTCTGTCTTAAAAGAAAAAAGGTTTTAGTTTTTTCCTGAGTTCTGGCTTCTCTGTAGCAGAGAGACTGAGAAATACCTTCATTTCAAGAACCATGTATGGTTCCCTTCTTTCAGGGATTGACTCCTTTCTAGTTTGTACTGCTTTGGGTTACTCTCCAGTGTCTTCAAACAGACATTTTTTTTCCATCGTGTATAATTATTTCCTGCAGGAGATTTAGTCTGATACCAGCTTCTCCGCCATCACATGAAGTGAAACTCCAGATGATCCCTTCTAAAGCTACGTGTTGGTGTCTAGTGCTGTCAGTAAAGTGCTGATAAACATGGTTTGTTATGGCTTAAAAGATAACCTGATCTTTTTTTTTTTTTTTTTTTTTTTGAGACAGAGCCTCAAGCTGTCACCCTGGGTGGAGTGCCATGGCATCGCAGCTCGTAGCAACCTCCCATTCCTGGGCTCAGGCCAGTCTCTTGCCTCAGCCTCCCAAGTAGCTGGGACTACAGATGCCCACCACAATGCCCGGCCATTTTTGCTTGCAGCTGTCATTGTTGTTTGGTAGCCCCGGGCTGAATTCGAACCTGCCAGCTCAGGTGTATGTGGCTGGCACCTTTACCACTTGAGCCACAGGCGCTGAGCCAATAACCTGATCTTCTAACCACCAGCACATGCTTAAAGCAGAGAATGAAGCAGAGGCCTTATCTAGAGCATCAGGTAAC
>CAUYPK010046329.1:0-27186 GCA_963574355.1 Loris lydekkerianus
TTATTTGTAGCAAACAAAATTTGTTTATTTTTTTTTATTTTTTTATTTTTTTTTTGCAGTTTTTGGCCGGGGTTGGGTTTGAACCCACCACCTCTGGCATATGGGGCTGGTGCCCTACTCCTTTGAGCCACAGGCGCTGCCCAGATATCCATTTCTTTGACTATGTTATCAAATCGTGAAATGAGTGAGGGAACACTCGGCGTTTCTTTAAAAAGGCCACTAACATTAGTCATAAGGGCTTTATCTTCATGACTTAATTACTTCTTAAAGGCCTCATCTCCAAATATCATCATATTGAAGATTAAGTTGCAGCATAAGGATTTTGGGGGGACAGAAATATTCAGTGCTCATATTTGAAATATTATTAAAATTTTTAGTGTTCATTTTAAAACCCCTTTAATTTGTATTTATACTATAAGATTTACATACAGAGAATTTTTTAACTGCTTATCAATTTAGCTAGGATGATTGGGATACATAAAAATCCCTTCTTTAATTCATTCAACAGATGTTTATTATGCTTGATTATACAAAGCATCTTACTAGGCCTTGAGAATGTAATAGTGAACAAACGAGTTTATATTATCATAGGAAGACATAGAACATATCATATATAAGTTATTATATGATCCAAAATCACTTATTATAGAATGCATTTATATGACAGAAGTATTGTGGAGTAAAATATAAAAGTAAGGGTTAATAATGTATGGACATAAATTTAAATTTTAAATAGGTTTATAGGAAAATCATCACTAGAAGTTGATATTTGAGCAAATGTTTACAAGAATTAAGGGTAAATGATATGGGTATCTGAAGGATTAAGTGTTCCAGGCAAAGAAGAGAGCACCACAGAGGCTATCAGACAGGAGCCTGCTCAGTTTGACAAGTACAAAGAGGTACAGTGTGGCCACACCCTGAGAAAGTTGTGAGAGGTGAGGTCAGCGAGTCAAGGGAATGGGGTTTGTTAATATAGGAATTTTCAATAGCAAAGCCATTGAAAGGTCTTTTACTTTAATGTTTGCAAGGGTTTTTTTTTTTTAATTTTTTTTTATTTTTAATGAAACATGAAGAGGAGTTTTATTGACCAGATAAACATTTCTGGAAAATTATTTGTGTGCTGTATTGAGAAAATACCAAATATGACAATGTTAGAAGCAGGAGGACCCAGATGGGAGGCTATTATTACAATCCATTCAATAGATGATGGCAACTTGGACTAAGAAATTTGCAGAAAGATAACTTTATATCTGTTAAAATTAATAATGATAATCATTATTTTCACATATTGTGTATATTTATTTCATTTTTATGGTAATGCTTTTTATTGTATTCTATAAAAGCTTGTGAAAAAATTATATTTTAAAACAAAACACAGAAAACACAAAAACAAGCACTTCTCTATATAACTTGAGCTGTATTGCCTTAGAGAAATGTGAATAATAATTCATACCTGTGTATGTCACTCATCCTCTATTTTATCTCATGTGGTACATTTAAATTCAGTTTATAAAGCTTACGTTATCCTCGTACAAAACCTAGAAAAATTGAGCACACATTAAAAACATTACTGAAAAATATCTCTTATCAATATAGAAGAAAAAAGGCTTAACAAAATAATAACAAATAGAAATAAGTGACATATATAAAAAACATCTACACCATAATCAAGTAGGACTAATTTCAGGTACGCAAGACTGATCCAAAAAATAAAAATTAATGAATGTAATTCACTGTATCAACAGCCCAATGAAGAAAAATCACAATATTATATCAATCAATGAATCCATAAATTTAAATTTAATTTTCTCTTTCATTCTGAAAGAGAAAAATCTCAAAATTAAACAGAGAGGAACTTTCTCAAATTGAAACAAAGCTTCAACAGAAAACCTACAGCTAACATTATATTTGATGGTGAAATAATGAAGCTTTCCCTCTGAGATGGAAAAGGTAAGTTTATCCCTTCTCACTTCTCCCTCAAAGTCAGAACAGGTCTACATATTAGGGTACGTAAGAAAATAGAATGTCTGTATATACATATACACACACACATATACATTATGTATATACAGACATATCTACATATATATGTAATATGTATACATAATATATATACATACACACACACACCCCCTACACACATATATGTAATTGATTCATGAGATTATGGAAGCTGAGAATCTGTTATCTGCAAGATGAAGAACCAGGAAGACTAATGGTGTGATTCAGTCTGAATCCTAAGCCTCAGAATCCAGCCAGCTGATGTATGTTGCAGTCAGAGTCTGAACCTACAAGAACCAGGAGCTCTGATGTCTGAGAGCAAGTGAAGACAGATGTCTCAGTTCAGTAGGGCATATTCATCCTTCCTCCTTCCATTGGGGTCTTTAAAGGATTAAATAATGTCTCCTGCTTTGGTGAAGACAAACCTTTATTCAATCAATCAAAGGCTAATCTCTTCCAAAAACACCCTCATAGGCACACCTAGAAATACTGTTTTATCAGCTACCTGGACATCATTTAGCCTGGTCAGATTCACACTCTTAATTAATCAATATAAGCTGGAAGTTCTAGCTCTGGCAATAGGAAAAAAGAGAAATAAATGGTGTACAGGTTAGAAAGGAAGAAAATCACCTGTCCCTATTTGCAGACATAATGATTGTTTAACATGGAAAGTTCTAATGTATCTTTAAAGAAAATGTTCTAGAACTGATAAGTGAATTAAGGATGATCACAAGGTGCAAGATAAACCTACAAAAACAAACTATATTTATAATATACATTGTGTATTAGCAATGAACACGTGGACATAAACATTTAAAAAGGAAAAAAAAATGCTACTTACAATTAAAAAAAAAAAAAAAAAAAAAGCCTAGCTGCAAATTTAATGAAACATACATATATAGGACCTGTATGTAAAAACTACAGCTTACTGAGGAAGGAATCAAATGTCAATATAAATGCAGAGAATCACTATGTATAGGGTTGGAAGATTCAATGTACTATTTCATTTCTCCTCAAACTGATAAACAAATTTATCTTTTTCTTCAAACTGATATAAAAATTTAGCACATTTCCTATCAAACTCACATGAATACTTTTGTATTGAAGCATACAAATATTCTAACCCTTATATGGAAAAACAAAGGAACCACAATAGCTAAACAGTTTTGACAAAAGAAGAAAATAAGACCCAGTCTGGCGGCGCCTGTGGCTCAGTCGGTAAGGCGCTGGCCCCATATACTGAGAGTGGCGGAAAACCAGGCCCTGGGCAAACTGCAACAAAAAATAGGTGGGCTTTGTGGCAGGTGCCTGTAGTCCCAGCTACTCTGGAGGCTGAGGCAAGAGAACCGCCTAAGCCCAAGACCTGCAGGTTGCTGTCAGCTGTGATGCTACAGCACTCTACCGAGGGTGACAAAATGAGACTCTGTCTCTATAAACAAAAAAAAAAAAAAAAAAAAAAGAACCATTCTATATATTTTCAAGACATATTATCCATCTACAAAAATTCAGAATGTGTGGTATTGGCAGAGTGCTATACATGTAGATCAATGGGACAGGTTAGAGAACCCAGAGAGAGAGCCACACAAATGTTCCTAAGTAATTTTTGATAAATGTGTAAAAGAAATTCTATGGAAGAAAGATTGCCTGTTAAATGATTAAAAAAAAATAAGTAAATAAAAAATAAAAAGGCATCAAATAATTAGAAATTCTCAGGCAAAACAAACAAACAAACAAAAAAAAGACTTGTGATTTATACCTTACAAAAAATTAACTCAAAATAAATCACAGGCTCAAATGTAAAACATAAAGCTATAACTATTTAGAAAAAAAAAAAAAAAGAAACAAAGTCTTTGGAATGTGGGGCTAGGCAAAAAATTTCTAGACTTTACACCAAAAACACAATCTATAAAAGGAAACATAGATATGTTATGCTTCATCCAAATTAAGACGTTTTGATCTATGAAAGACTCTGTTATAAGAATAAAAAAAGAGCTTCACACTTCACACTGCAAATGAAAAACATTTGCAAATAATTTCCAAAGAAGAAATTAAAAATAGAATATATGATACTTTCAAATTCAAATGCATTTAAAAAATCCAATTTGAAAATGAACAAAAATATTCAGGTAACTTTCACTGAGGAGAAAGATGAAAAACAAGCACATAAAATGGTTTTGAACATCATTAGCCTTAGAGAATGCAAATTAAAACCACAAAAGTATATTACTTCATACCTAAAAGAATGTGTAATTAAAAATAGTGACAACTCAAAATTCTGGTGAAGTAATGCATTGGTCATCGGTATATACAATATTACAACCATTCTGGGAAACCATTTGGCAGGTTCTTAAAAAAAAGACCCAATGTCTATGCTGTTAAGCATTTATCTCTAAGAAATAATAAACATTTACATAAAAATTTATAGAATAATATTTACTGCAGTTTTATTTATAATAGCCAAAATTAGAAACAACCAAATGTCCTTCAATGAATGAAATTTTCTGTTTAAAAGAAAAAAATAAAAGGTCTTTAATGAAATCTGGTAAAGATTAACGGGAAAACTCTTCAAGATAGTTTTTTAAGAGAAGAGTATTGAAGTGAATTTGTAGCAATAAATATTAAATAGTTAACTACAATATCCAAAGGATATATTCTTATCTCAAATATTTAGTGGTATATATATAAAATAGAACTAAAACTCCCCAAAATCTAAATGGCTATCTTGTATGAGTTTAATATGGTGTGTAGTCTATTGTTATACATAATATCACATGCTACATTTATTTATACAGTATATTAAAAGGGCTTAACAATATCCACAAAAAGCAAATTAGAATAGCCAAGATTATCCATTCTAATTAATGCTCATAGTAATGAAAATTGTAATGTTAATGATTTTTTATAATTTAAAAGACAATTAGCCTTGTAATAATGAGGATATAAGTTAATAATATCTCATACACTGTTATTGAAAATTTATTAAAAAATTTTTATATCTATTATGAATTTTTCAGTTATTTTCTAGGAATATTTTCTAAAGAAAGAATTGAAAGGTGATCAAATTATTTTCTTGTGCAATAGTGTATCTGATAAAATATTGTTTATAATATTGAAAAACAAAAAACGATTAAATAAAATAATGCATTCATAGATTTTGTAGGCACTGAAGTTGTATTTTTAAATAATACGATGATAGTATAGTATATATCAAGTAATACTGTCATATTATATGAAAAATTTACAAATGCTTGTTCCACATATTTTGTACTTTTTCATTTATGTAAGTAAATGTATGCACATAAATTATATGCTTCTTATATATAATTACATAGATTTAAAAACTGGAAGACTTCACAAACATGTTAAAAAAGTTTACCTTCATTTTTGTAGCATAATAATTTTTTTCATATTCAGTGATAAGGAATGTTAATGTAAAATTAGAGGAAATCAAAAATGAAGAAGCAACCCTGCTTGCCGTTGAATGTAGGAACTGCATTCTGTAAAGGAATTCATTTATTAAAATGTATGCACCCCTTGAGATGCTATTGACCTGGACAATTCTTTCAACAGTCTGGTCTAGCAGGCTCAATTTCTTCATATCCCCTACAGTCCATCCCCATTGGTTCATTTTAAAGAGGTTAAATAACAGGCATCCCAATGCAGATGCCAAAAAAGCATTTGATGAAGGGTTAGGTCTGCCAAGCAATCATTGAAATTCATTGGTAGAATTAGATGTCCATATGAATGTACATATAGAAGGAAATTTCAGCATATATTGTAACTGTGTGTGGCAATCTGTTGCTATGTAACACTCACTTCCCTGATATTTACTGTCAGATTTCATTCACAGATATTTCACAGACAGATGGTTTCTTTCATTGGCTCAGGAGCCACTTCAAAGTGCTGTGATTCCTGATCAAATCATGTATCATTCTTCCTTTAGGAAGATTTTAGTCCCAGCTGCAGACTTTAAAATGAGATTAAGAATAATCAGAAGCTACACAGCCTTTTGGCTTAACTACCTTCAAAAGGGCAGACAGCAAAGGCTTCTTCACCATAGCAACATCTTAGAAATTAAATCATATTTAATACTTATTCAAAGACAAGATTAACATCATGGGGAAGACTCTCTTAAGATAACTGGTAGGAAATGTAAGAAGAAAATCCAGAGACTTGCATTTGTCATTTATGTTACTGTCAAACTGGAAATGAAGGTGTTGAATGTACTATTTTTCCTCTTAATTTATATTCATACAGATCATTCAGCCCCAAATTCTTTCAGCATTAGAATTTCTTTCCTGCTTGATCAGAATCCAAGAGTGGTAAGAAACATTAACTTTTTTAAAGTATGAATTTTATATTTGAAAGAAATTTTCCATACAAAAAAATTATCACTATTCCATTAAGTTTTCAGAAACATTAAGATTTTGAAACAACAAAACTCTAAAGGTAAATATTTGTGGAAATTATAGCAATAAACACAAAGCAGTGGTTTTAGTTTTTAACTATTGTAGGAACTCCTTCTCTTTTATAGAGTTCTTTTCTTTTTCTCTTTCTTCTTTTGTTTTTTCATTCATATCTGTATCTGGAAATGCTGATTTTCAAAGTGACTGTATTTTTCTTTTCTTTTTTTTTATTTTTTAGCATATAATAGGAAATTCTCATAAATATTAGATCTTAGAGACCTGAGAGAGGAAATTTTCATTTTTGGTAAATATAATAGAAATCCACACAATATTAATGCTAATTATTCTGGGAGCAGAGCTGAAAAATGCATAATAAAAAAAGCCACTCAATTGTGGCTTCTTGGAGCAATATTACTAGAATAGATGTCTGTGGATTTTATTGTTCTAATTAGGTTTAATCTTCCAAAAAAAAATATTGGTCTAAGGTCTTGTTTCATTAAAAAATAAGCAACTAAAAGTTTTAAATCTTTTGTTTTCTAAATTAAAGAAGAACAATAGGAAGAGCAGTGTTTTTTAAATAAAAGTTTCAATTTTAATTGACAATTGTATTTGTGGAGTACCATATGATGATTCAATACATTTATACGTTGTTCAATAATCAAATCAGGCTAATTAATGTATTAGTAATATCAAGTACTTATAATTGCTTTGTGGTGACAACATTTAAAATTCATTCTTTTAGCTATTTTGAAATATGCAGTGCATTGTTATTAACTATAGTCACCATGCCATGGGATAGGTCACCAGAAATTATTCTTTCAGTTTAACTGAAGCTCTGGACACTTTGCCCAGATCTCCTTTTCACTGACATCCCCCAGCTCCTTCTACCCTCTGCTTCTGTAAGTTCTATTCTTTTAGACTCCACATGTAAGTGAGGTCAGGCAGTATTTGACTCTCTATACCTGGCTTATTTCATTCAGTATAATGTTGTCTAAGTCCATCCGTGTAGTAAATCATAGAATTTCATCCTTGTAGTAAATGATACCATTTCCGGTTTTTAAAAAGCTGAATAGTGTTCCATTGTGTATCTATACTACACTTTTTAATGTATTCTACAGATGATGAATGAACCTGATGCTGAACACAGGTTATTTCCATATCTTGGCTATTGTGAATAATGCTGCAATGAACATGGGACTTCAGACATCTCAGAATACTGATTTCAATTCCATTGGCTACATACCTAGAAGTGGAAATGCTGGATCATATGGTAGCTCTATTTTTTGTGTTTTGAAGAACCTTCACACTGTTTCTAAAATAGCAGCCCAAATTTACAACATCACCAACAGTGTACAAGTTGTTCCTTTTCTACACATGCTTGCCAACACTTACCTTTTATTGTTTTTGATAATAGCTAGTCAATCAGGTGTAAAATGGTATGTATTTGATTTTGGTTTTAGTTTATGTTCAATTTTTCACAATCTATTAGCTATTTTTAAACTTCGCCTCCTTTGCTATTTAACTCATATCTGATGATTAGAAATATTAAGTCTTTTGTCATACACCTGTTGGCCATTTGTTTATCTCCTTTTGAGAAAGTCCTATTTAGGACCATTGTCTATTTTTTGATGGGTTGTTTGTTTTCTTGTTATTGAGTAGTTAGGTTTCCTTCTATAGTTAGGTTATTAACTTTTACCTATGGAGTAGTCTTTCTTTATTCTATTTTATCTGACATAGAAGACAGACAATTAAGTTCATTAACTCATCCTAGAAAAAATGCTAAAATTGCCCAGGGGGTATTAGTCATAAAATCTTTTCCTGGGTCTATATCATCAAGAGTTTTTCCCACAATTTCTTCCAGGATTTTTATCATTTTGTGCCTTAAATTTAAATCTCTTATCCATTTAGTGTCAAATTTTTGTAAGTGGTGAGAGTATATGTATGTCATAGTATACTATTCAGCCCAAAAAGGATGGAGACTTTACATCTTCTGTATTAACCTTCATGTATTTGAATAATGCTTTTCTTAGTAAAGTATCACAAGAATGGAAAAGCAAGTATGCAGTGTACTCAATACTAGTATTAAACCAGTAGCTGAACAAATGTATGCTTATAGGAGAGAAAATAACAATGAAAAGAAAGTGGAGGGGAAAGGGAAAGGGAAGGAGGGAGGGAGATTGCTAAGCTTTTACCTCTTGGGCACAATGTAAGGGTATACTGTACACCCCTCGGGCAAGGGGCTCAACTACAACTTGGAGAGAAAGAAGGAGGGAGGGATGGGGAAAGGAAGAGAAGAGAGAGGGAAGGTGGGAGAGGGGTGGGGCCTTGGTGTGTGCCACATCTTTTGGGGGCAAGACACGATTGCAAGAGAGACTTTGCCTAACAAATGTAATTGGTGTAACCTGGTTTCTTGTACCATCAATTAATCCCCAACAATAAAAAAAAATACAAACAGTGTAACCTAATCATTTATACCCTTGTATTATTTTGAAATTTAAAAAAGAAAAGTGGTATATAACTTATTGCTGAACATCACTGCAGTTACTTTCAAGGTACTCTCCGTGGGAAGCTATGCACCCACTCCGGTCCCTAGTCCACCCTTCAAAGCAATTTTGGGGCTTCTTTTTCTGGAATGGCTATCAAGCTGTCTGCCATCATACAGACAATTAAGTTCACAAACTCATCCCAGAAAATGTCTTATACACCTAATGGCTGAATATCAGTACAGTTATCAGATGACTAAAGAGGGGACTTTGAAGGTGACTGTAGTGATATTCAGCAATGAGCTATGTAGGACTTTTTCTAGGATGAGTTGGCAGACTTAATTGTCCAAACTTGTATACCACGTCTTCATTAATATCAAGGTTTGGATTAAACTATTTTTTCACATTGTTCAGTTCTTATGAATGCCTTAAATTATGTCAATGGCTTTAATTTAGTCAACTCTGAAAATTAAACTGTTTCATTGTAACTCTATCCTTTTCCTCTTTTTTTTTTTTATTAGTTCTTTTTCACATCCTCAATATTTATCTTTCAACAACTTTGAGACTCCAATGTTTTAATTTTCTCATAATCTATTGGATATTCCCAAACTTCACCTCCTTGGCTCTCTAACCCATATCTGACCTGTTTTTTATACTAGAGTTCTAAGCACTGTGGAGAAAAATCATACCAACAGCAAAGATCTGGTCTCACACTCCTGAATGCTAGGTCTGAATCTTCAAGCTTTTCTCATTACAATAGGGTTTCACGTCTTATTTTGACTTTTTGTCTGTAAACTTAACAACTCTGCCTTATTTTTAGTAGATAGGAAGAGCCATGCATTTCTCTTGAAGTCTTAGACCATTGTGGAAAACCCCCTACAATCTCTTCTGTCCTTGTCACTCTCTAGGTGACTCCTTTTTTCCTCTTTCCAGGAACAAGTGTCTAAGACACATTCTCAAAAATGACACTTTGGATCCTTTGTACACTCTCCCAGGACTTTTCTCTTTAGATGCAATTATAGTAGTCTGAAATGAAAGCAAAAGTTTACAGAGCATAAAACAATATAAATATAGCAATATCAAAAAGATTTTTACTAACTTTGATTTTTTTTAGCATCTTTATTTTTTATTTTTTTTCATTTTTAAAGTTTATGACTATTTATTTATTTATTTATTTTTTATTATAGATAAAAATATGCACCATAGATGTGGCCCGACCCATTACCCTCCCTCCACCCAAAACTCCCCCCTCCCTTCCCCTTCCTTGGTCCTTTCCCCATAGTCTTGTGGTATAGTTGGGTTATGGCCTTCATGTGAAAGCTATAGTTTAGCTTCATAGTAGGGCTGAGTACATTGGATACTTTTTCTTCCATTCCTGGGATACTATGCTAAGGAGATTATGTTCCAGCTCCATCCATGTAAACATGAAAGAGGTAAAGTTTCCATCTTTCTTCAAGGCTGCATAGTATTCCATGGTATACATGTACCACAATTTGCTAGTCCATTCATGGGTCGATGGGCACTTGGGCTTCTTCCATGACTTAGCAATTATGAATTGGGCTGCAATAAACATTCTGGTACAGATGTCTTATATTGTGTATTTGTTCTTCTGAGTATAAACCTAGTAAAGGAATTATAGGATCGAATGGCAGGTCTATTTTTAGATCTCTAAGTATTTGGTTTGAGTTTTTTTTTATCTAGTCAGCCAACCTGTGCCTCTTACATTTACATTAAACCATTCACATTAATTGAGAATATTTATAATCCTTTCGAGAGTCTGGTGGACATTTTTAATTGTTTTGTGACTGTGGAAGTTGGAATTTGATCAAAATTTTCTGAGTGGGTTTACTTTTGTGATGGAGGATTATGCTGGTGTTTATGGAGGATAGGTCTGAGAATATCCTGGAGAGCTGTTTTAGTTGTGACAAATTTCTTCAACATGTGATTGTCATTAAAGTATTTAATTTCTCCATCATTAATGAAACTCAGTTTAGCTGGGTACAGGATCCTGGTTTCAAAGTTATTTTGTTTTAGGAGATTCAAAGTTGATGACCATTCTCTTCTAGCTTGAAAGGTTTCAGCAGAGATATTTTCAGTTATACTAATATTCTTCCCCTTGTAGGTAATGGTTTTCTATCGTCTGGCAGCTTTCAGAATTTTCTCCTTCATATTAACTTTTGTGACATTGATTATGCTATGTCTGGGGGATGTCTTATTTGGGTTGAGTCATGCTGGAAACTGTCAGCTATCTGAAATTCAGAATCTCTTGGCATTTCTGGAAACTTCTCTTTCATAATCTCATGGAGAAGAGACTCTGTACCTTGTGAAGCCACTTCATCACTTTTGGGGATCCCTTTAACACGAACATTGGTTTTCTTCAAATTGTCCCAGAGCTCTCTGAGAGAGTTATCTGTTTTTGCCCTCCATTTCTCTTCCTCTGAGAGTTTGGGAGTGTTCAAAAGCTTCTATGTCAGAAATCCTTTCTTCTGCTTGCTCCATTCTGTTACTGAGGGATTCTACTGTGTTTCTTAGATTTTTGAGGGCTGCAACTTCTTGTCTCAATGTGTCAAAATCTTTGGTCATTTGGTCTTTGAATTCATTGAATTCTTGAGACATCTTTTGGGTTACTGCTTGGAATTCTAATTTGATCTTATTTGGTATCCAGATTCTGAATTCGATTTCTGACATCTCAGATATTTGTGCATGACATTTTGTTCTGTGTCTGCCTTGTTGTTCCTTGGGGGAGTTGAACTACTCTTATTATTCATATTGCCTGAGTTTTTCCTTTGATTTCATCTCATGATTGTTTTTCACCATTGCCTCTAGCCGTCCTCAGAGTTGGGGAGATGTCTGTTCAAGATTAGACACTGCGGGATCACTCTATTGTTGCTGGATCTTTGTAGGGAGTGGCCCTGTGTGGCTTTTCTGGGGCTGCCCTAGCTAGGGAGTTCTGGTTGTGGGAGCAGCTCAAGAGTGTGACACCCCCAGATCCAGCAACAGGGCAGGGGTGGTGCACACGGTTCTGGGAGTGCCTGGCATCCAGTGACTTTGGCACAGAGGGCCCAAGGCTCCAGCAGTCTCTGGCCAGGAGAAGGGCTCCGCGCAGAGACAGGGAGCGCTCCAGAGGGCACGTGGCTACCAGAGTCTCTGACCAGACAAGCGAGTGGAGTGGAAGCAGGGAGGGTACAGGAGGGAGGACACAGGGTTGCACAGCTCCTGGAGTTTCTGTTCAGGGCAGCATGGGGAGGCCCAGAGGGCATGGTAGCGGGTCTCTGCACAGCTCTTATTGGTGTCTGGAGGGTGCAGTTCTTATGGAAGGGAGGGTGCAGATCGCCCGTCCCAGCATAACTCTTCTAGAGTTCCGGGAGGGTCCTTGTGCATCTCTTACCGGTGTCCAGCAGGGTGCCGATTCACTACTATAATTTTTATTATGTTTTATAACCATAATACTTTGAGGATACTGGCCCAATATTAAGTTTCTGGCTTCTTTGTTAACTAGTTTGAAATTTGTTTACCATGGAGGAGTTGGTTATTTGTGTTAATTACTTGCTCAACTAGTAATTTTGCCATAAATAATTATTACTTTTCCCATTCATTTTTATTTTTATATATTCATGGGGTATAAGTACAATTTTGTTATGTGGATATATATATTGCATTGTGGTGAAGTTTTAGCACATACATCACTGAAGCAACACATATTGTACCCACCAAGCATACTCCCATCATATACTCCTTAACACTTCCAAATCTCCATTGTCCATCTTTCTACACTCTGCTTCTGGGTGTGCACATCACAGTAAAACTCCCATTACCTAGAATTCAAGAAACCAGCCCTCTCAAACTGGCATGCAAACTGCACCCCCCATCAAAAAAAATCAGTTTAAACTTGGTATTCCCTGCTGTCAGTAAGCTGATGCTTCTTGCATCACTTCCACAGCTATAGAGTTCTCTATAATGGTTTTAAGTATCAATGTGTATTACTTGAAGTTAAAAGGTAGTGACATTGAAAGATGTATTGACTGTCATTTAACTAAAATTGTGCACTGCATTTGCAAAGCTGTTTTATAATACAGTAAAAAATGGTGTAACTGTAAGTGTAGTTTGTTTTTATTTTAATTTTCTTTAACTTAGTGTATTTTAATATAAATATCAAGTCAATACAGAGTTTATGGCATTGTATGATATAGAATGGGGTATAAAATTACTTTGGCCTATTTATAATAGTAACTCTTTAGCATCTGGAAACTACATTTATCTGGAATTCACTTATCCCCATCCATTCTGGATAAGTGGGGTAATACTCTATTTAGCTCCCACTTATAAGTGAGAATTTGTGGTATTTGTCTTTCTGCATCTGAGTTGTTTCACTTAAGATAATGATGTCTATTTTCATCTATGTCATAGCAAAAGACATGATTTCATTCTTTTTTATAGCTGAATAGTATGCCATTGTGTATCTAAACCACATTTTCTGTATTTCATCCTCCACTAATAGACATTTAATATAATTACATATCTTTGCTATTGTAAATAGTGCTGCATTAAACATAGGAATGCAGGCATCATTTTATATATCAACTTATTTTTCTTTGCTTAGGTACACAGAAGTGTAATTGCTGGTAGTTCTATTTTTAGTTCTTTGAGAAATCTCTATAGAGATTACACTAATTTACATTCCCACAAATGGTGTGTAAGTTTTCTTTTCTCTGCATCCTCTCTCAGATCTGTCTTTGGTCTTTTAATAGCCATTTTGATTGATGTAAGATGATATATTATGATTTTAATTTGCTTTTCTTTTATGATTAATGATGTTGAACATTTTTTATTATGCTTGTTGGCCATTTGTTGTCTTTTGAAAAATTTCTATCCATGTCCCTAGCCCACTTTTTAATGGGGTAAACTGTGGGGTTTTTTTCTATTTAGTTGTTTGATTCCTTGTAAATTCTGGATATTAGTCCCCTGTCAGGTATACAGTTTGCAAATATTTTCTCCCATTCTTCAGGTTGTCTGTTTACTCTGTTGATTATTTCATTTGCTGTGCAGAAGCTTTGTTGCTTATGTCCCACTTGTCTATTTTTGTTTTTATTGCCTGTGCTTTTTTTTAACATGTTAATATTTTATTAATAACTATTAAATGTAAAAATTTTAAAACAGGAATAAATGACATTTTACTCTTATTACTTTACTGAAAAAATATGGAAAAATTTTGAGATATCCCCAAAACAATCACCAGATTTGGTGGTTTGCTAAGATATATAGTCACACTTTCAGCTATTATTTATTACAGTGAAAGGCTACAAAGTGAATTAGCAAAAGGAGTTGGCCCATGGGGTAAAATCTGAAGGAAATCATGAGACACAAACTTCTGAGAGTCCTTTCCCAGTAGAGTTCCACTAACTAATTCCTACAGCAACAAATTGTGTTGATGTATCTATGGGAAGCTCACTAAAGTCTCAGACCCTAAGATATTTATTGGGGTCTAATATGTATTGCCTGTGCTTTTTATATCTTAGTAATGAGATCCTTGCCTAGATCAATGTCCAGAAGAGTTTTCCATAGATTTCCTAGTATTTTTATAGTTTCAGGCCTATGTTCAAGCTTTTAATATATCTTGAGTTGATTTTTGTATGATGAGAGATAGGGGTCTAATTTCATTCTTTTGCATGAGGCAATCCAATTTTCCCAGCACCATTTATTGAAAAAGATATTATTTCCCCAGTATATGTTCTTGTCTACTTTGTTAATGACCAATTAAATGTGAGGCTCTATTTCTGAGTTCTCTATTGTGTTCTGTTGATATATGTGTCTGCTTTCATACCAGTACCATGCTGTCTTGATTACTATAGCCTTGTGGTATAATTTGAAGGTAGGCAAGGTGATGCCTCCAGTTTTGTCCTCTTTGCTTAGGATTGCTTTGGCTATATAGGTTCGTTTTTTAAGTTCTATATGAACTTTAGAATTATTTTCTAAAATAATGTGAAAAATGATGTTAATATTTTGGTAGGGGTTTCACTGCTTTAGGCAGTGTGCTCAATTGCTTTAAGTAATATGGTTTTTTAACAATATTAGTTCTTCCAGTCCATGAACAGTTTTTTTTTTTTTTAATCTGTTTGTGTCATCTATAACTTCTTTCATCAGTGTTTTATATTTTTCCTTGTAGAGATATTTCACCACCTTAGTTAAATACCTTCCTAAGTATTTGGTTTTTTTGTTTGTTTGTTTGTTTTTTTGCAGCTATTTCAAATTGGATTTTCCTGTTGACTTGGTTTTCAGCTAGATTCTTGTTGGCAAATAAAAATGATACTTATTTCTATTTGTTAATTTTGTATCCTGAAACTTTACTGAATTCATTTATTAAGTCTAAGAAGTTTTGCTGAAGTCTTTAGACTTTTCTAGATATAAGATCATATCATCAGTGAATAAAGACAACTTGACTTTCTCTTTTTCAGTTGCAATGCCTTTGATTTTTTCTCTTGCCTAAATTATCATTTTTAAATAGATGAGGATACATTGTTGACCACAAGATAAAAGTCAGAAATAGAGAAAAATCATAATTTTTAATATTATTAAACAAAGAGGCTTTTGTCTGTGGGAAAAGAAAGAAAAATTGATAAAGAAGCAGTCTAGACAAGACATGAGCTGTATTTCAGTGATTATAAGGCAAAGAAGTGATTCACCTTAGAATAGATCAATTTACTGATCTAATACAAGGCTGAGTTAGTTAAGCCTCTTACTAGATTGCCTGTAAATTTAGTTGACTATGGATGGAGTCATTTAATGAGATAAGTGAGATTGAATATTTATGTTCAGCTAGTATCTGACATAGTATGTACTCAAACTTTAATTTAGTATCATATTATCATCACTATTACTATTATCATCTATAATTTTTCATTGACATGGATACCTTTTAAAAGCCATGAAAAGGATTCTATAGTAGATGCACACTGCCACCTTGCCAATAGGCCCTTGTAATTGAGGTAGAAAAACAAAGTATATGGTCTTTTGTTATAAAGTAATAACTATTTGCTTAAAAAATCATCAGTTACATATTGTCCTGTCCCAAACTGGTCACTTTAGGAAATTCATATTATTCTCACAAAACTGCTAATACTTAAAAGTGCTTGTATAATTCTTTGAGATTATCTCTAGAGGCTGCAGTATATTGCTCAAAATCTACTTTAAGAAGACAGGTTTTTATCCTTTGAGGGTGGAGCAGCTATGTCATTTCGAACAAGGTTTATGATTTCTAGGTTAAGTTATCTAAAGTAAAATGCTTATATATATTGATAAACCCAGGTACCTTCTGTGGGGATGGAGGAACTATATATGCTTCATTTAAGGAATCCATTTCTATGACTATCATGAAGCTTAGCCTGAGTTAACTGCAACAAGTCCTAGAATTAACTACGTCCTACTCTGAATTTCCTGGTTTTAATCCCTGTCTTCTCTTTTGACCTCAGCTGAAAACCCAGACTCACAAGGCCTCACTCCCTGTGCTCCTCCTATTCCTGGCCAATGGCAAAACCAACTATGGTTGAGGTTTTTTCAGAGGAGAAAATGACTTTGTATTTCTAGAAGACAAAAGCTTCCACTTTGCTTTATGAGGCAGATAACAGCTCCAAAACACAGGTTGGGGCCTATGCAGACCTCAATGGGTTTGTTTTCTAAAGGCAAATTCATTTCATTATTTTATGGGCACACTCCGTATATATCAACACTGAAATGGGACATTGTGAATTTTCTGCTTCTATCTTCCTCACTAGTATGGGATCCTTGCCTCCAGCTGTTCTGATGAAAATAGCTGATTGCTTTATAAGACACACTAGTCCATTGTTAACCAGTCATATTGTTAGAAAGGCCTTTTATAATTAAACAAGAGGAGATGTCCAATAAATTACATGGAACTATAGTGAATATGTGATAAATGTATATAACCCGTTTGTTCATAGAACTTTAAAACGCACTTCCTTCAAACTACCTTCTAGAGCAACAAAAGTTAATTCTTAATTCTTCTTCTATATATCAAAGTTTTAACTGTTTAAAAATATTTTACTTCATGTGCCCCTAAAACATCTCTTCTCCACAACAAACACCCTCAGGTCCTTCTGTTATTCTTATATGTCAGGATTTTTGGACAAGATACACTTGAAACAGGTAATAATACCAGATGATGTACCATAAATGAACAATGAGTACTACCAAGAATTAATAAATATTTCATAGATGGGTTATCCATAGGCCTGACTGATCTTGAGATCTTTTGGTGGAGGTGAAATTTATAATGGGCTTAAAAATTCAGGTAGAATTTGGATAGACCAAAAACATATTGCAGTATATTCCTTTAGGGAGGTGAGGGAGCTTTTGACAGTCCTATACATTGATGAGTATGTTTATTCTTTGTTCTGTCTTCCTGGAGAAAAGGATTTTAAAACAAATCCTAAAAAAAAGGGGGGAGAGAAATTTGAAGATGATTTCACCCTTTAAAGCTGGGCTCTTTGGTAAGTAGCTGTAATAGTTGAGGGTGGCTGGGAGGAGAACCAGTGGTTTTTGGCAAGGTGGAGACTTAGGAAAAGGAGATACTAATTACAACATATGCTAATTGTTTCTATTTGAAAATTCTTATGGTGGTTTTTCTGAAAACATTTACATTAATTAAGCATTAGGTGAGTAATTAAATCACTGCTAGTGAAGAATCTCTACTACTAGAGAGGAAAAACTCAGTTGCATAAGTAAATGAGCTTGATGCTTCCTCTTCTACAATACTGTTCTTGGAAGATAATAAATGGGAATGTTTTAAGAGGCAAGGTTATAATTAGGGTTTAGAGGGTTTGGTGTGTTTTGTTTTGTTTTTTTCTCTTTGGATTTTTGTTTATTTTTAAGGCAAATGGTGACTCATTTATAGGAAGAAAGACTCAATTCTTGTCAGTGGTCAAAAAATTCACCATATATGTTATCTACTTGAATTATATCATGAGTAGCTTTGTATGATATTAAAATAGCACTATATATTAGGAGCAGTAGAACTTGGTTCACTTTTTATTTGATTGGCTGTATAGACCCATATACTTAGCATCTCTCTTTCATGCTCATTATTCTCTTTGCCAGCAACCCCTCTATATTCCCTTGAACTATTGATCTGTATGCATTGTATACTAACATGTTTGAATCTCTTTATTGGGGTTTCTTGTCCCCACGCCATAAAAGCGCATAAAATGTAACTTATTTAAACAGTGTCTCAATTGAGACCTTGTCTGTTCTATTTTTTTTGAAACAGTTTCTTTATTTATGTTTATTTTTTAATCATGCATGTCCTCACAATAGATTGTCTATTTCCTAAGGAGAGGAAAAATGTATAGCATATTAAGGATAGAGCACGGAGTGTGAATATATTTTTTATTCCATAGAGAAGATTATGATTAGATCATTTTCATTCATCATTGCTTCTACTTCTCTATGTCACTCCTCCCCCCCAGCACTGATTACTGAGTAATATATATTATGGATACTCAGATAAGGCCTAATTTAGGGCTCCTATTTCCCAGAGCCTGAGAGCACCAAATAGTTAACAAGTGATATATGCACATGACCATTAATTCCCTTTATAAATGCTTTCCATGGCTGGGTTTGTTTTAGGAACATTATTTACTTGGTTACACCCATTGTGAACCACTAACCAATCAGGGAAAGTCCTGGCCCACTTAAGAAATTTATGTCCAACTTGTTTTGTTGAAAAAATGGTGTCAGGTGTATTACTGTATACAGTTAGAGAAGATCCCAGTTGTCATGTTTTGCATTCTTTCCTTTCCCACTTTGTATATAGGAGGCATACTGAAAATACTTGTTGAATAATTGAGTTGAATCAGAGAGCTTAAGGATCACCAAATCATTAGCTGCACCTCTTCCAAAAAATTTTGGAGCTAAAGTATACTTATAGCCAAAAGTATAGAGGGAATCTGTTATTATGGTTTAGATACAGTGTTCAACCTTTTGGCTTGTTTTGGTCACAGTGGAAGAAGAAGAGTTGTCTTGGGCCACATATTAAATACACAAACACTAACGAAAGCTAATGAAGAAAAAAAAGTCCATGCACAATTTTCATGATATCTACCACCACATATAGACAAAAATTCCTCACATAATAATCCTAATTATTCAGTGGCCCATTTAGAGAGTTTTATAAAATTGCTTAGCAGCTCCCAAGTTTGTAGTCAATAATATTGAAAATGTACATATCTAAGTAATAAAATGTCTTTGGGATTTTTGATTTTTTTTTTACTATAAAATTAAAATAAAAGTGAGCAACATAAAATTAGTGGGGTATTTGACATAGTATTTGGGAAACAATGCACCGATATCTGAGTTGATGAAAGTAGTTGCAGTTCTCAGGGAGTTCTCAAGGGGCTCATCAGATATTTTTGTTCCAATTGTACTCTTAGTGTACTTCATTCTTGAACATACTTGCTTGCAGATGTAGGTACTCCAGAAAAGCTATGACATGAATAAGGCATGTTTGCAAAGCAGAGATATTTGTCTCTGGGAAAATTGGACCTTTAAAAGTCCAGTAAAGAGACATGATCAAAATTTTCTTTAAGTTGAATATCTGATTATAGATCTATGCATTCCATTTAAAAATTGACAGGTTAACATATTTATGTCAACCGAAAATTGAGTCACAAATATACCAAAATATTATTTTTCCATAAATCTTGATATCTATTTTCCAATTTTTATATCAAATCAAAAAGCAAGGCTTCATGTTTTTCATTGTTCACAGGTCTGTGTTTAGCCATGTTGAAATGCATAAAATTTTTTCCCTTAATTTGAGTTTGCCATAATTTCAGTTTCATTTTGAACACTGTTATAGTTTGAAACATTGTATTGATAAGGTGATTTTCACCTTGAATATTCATGTTTAACTAATTTAAATGAGTGGTCAAATCCACTAAGAAGGCTAAATTTGTAAGCCAGTTTTCATCAACTTCTGGCACAAACTCAGCTTTTGGTACCATAAACGACCTGATAATGTTGCAAATCATAAAATCTTTCCAACATTTGGCCTCAATTTAGTAATCTTACTTATGAAAAGTAAATGATGTTGCCATAGTTGGCATCAATACTTTTAAGGAATTCCTGAAATTAACAATGATTTGATCCCTTGGCCCTTATGAAATTCACAGTCTAAATGACAATTTGCATGGCCTTATCTATTTTATCCATTTTCAAAGCTTTTGCATGTAAATTTTCTTGATGTACTATGCAATGATACTTCATCAAACGTGAGTTTTGAGTAACAATGGCATCATCTTCTATTAATTTTACAAACCCCTCTCTTTTACTTACCCTTACTGGGGCACCATCAATAACTATACCAGATAGTGTTGATGATGGACAAAGAAAATTGCTTTTACGTATTTTTACTGCTTCATATAAATCTCTTGATTTAGCTGTGTCTTCTAATGGCACTAGAGAAGTGCCATTTCTTCAGTGACATTATGTTTCTCATCAATACCTCTCATGAAATGCCAAGTTGAGCCATATTTACAATGTCAGTGCTATCATTCATCACCAAAGCATACAATTTAAAATTAGCAGCTTTACTCTCCAAACTTCTTTTGATAGATTTTCTAATTTCTTCAATTTTCCTGGCTATCATCTGGTGAGACAAACTTATTTTAGAAATATCTCCCTTTTTTCAGGACACATTATCTCTGCCATGCTTTCCATATGTTGCTTAATAAATTCACCATTAAAAAATGATTTTTGTATTTTTGTTCTTAAATGTGCTGCTACGTAACTAGCTTTTACAATGGAATTTGTCTTCATTGGAACTTTTGAAACATTTTTTTGTTGAGAAGACAGACTTTTTTCAGTTCCATTATTTTGTCTTTCCTACAGAATCCTTCATATGCAGCATATTTGACAGCATGTTTTTTCATATAATACTTTTTTCAAAGTATAGTCTTTGAAAACTTGCACAAATTCCCTACAAATTAAGAAGAGTGCCTAACTACTTACCTCAAGAAAACGTAGTCATCTGTCCACTTTTCATTGACCCATCTTCCTTCCTCAATAATTTTCTTTTTTATTGGGTTCGATTTTATTCTGAGACATTGTAGAAGCCATGCTTGGATTAAAAAAATAATAATAAGTAAGGGAATATATTTACTTTTATTACAAAAATTAATTGACAAGAAAATAGAAAGCAAGGTTTGGGACCATTCACATCTCGGTTACTGATGCAGGCCAGGGGAGGGGAGGGCTAATTTTAAAGCATTGAGGGTGATATATAAGGCACTACTGAGGTGGTGTATATTGCAAGGATACATGTTAAATCTATTAAGAGTAGAGTATAAATGTCTTAACACAATAATTAAGTGAGTGAGATGAAGGCTATGTTAACCAGTTTGAGGTAAGCATTTTAAATTGTATATAAAATCAGCACATTGTACCCCATAAATGCAGTAATGTACACAGTTACGATTTAATAAAAAAATTAAGAGAAAAAAATTGAATAAGAATGCATGCCTGAGTTCTAGATAACATTAAATTACTAACATTGCAATGGTAGCTTGAAATATTATTTATAATTGCTGCCTCACCAAGTAAAAATGCAGTCAAATAATAATAAGTCTATACTGCAAAATATTGCAGTCAGTTCAACTGTCTGCACTTGAAAAATAATACACGGGAGGGGAAGAGGCAAGATGGCTGACTGAAGCCAGCTTTCAGGAGAGGCTTCTGTCCAGAGGGAGAAATAATGGGCACAACCAACGCAATAAAGGGGAAGATTGAGAGCTGAGCAGAGAGAGAGGATTGATAAGTTTACATCACCCCTGCTGTGACAAGCTGGGATTCCAAGGAAACAAATTTCAGGTACAAAACCCATCCCAAAGAGGACAGGAATCCTTCCCCTCCCCCCATTTGGAGAGCGTCCTGACGTGAGTAGTGAACAGAGGACTTTTTATTTCACCAAAGGGGAGAAAGCAACTGAGAGCCAGGACTCCCTCCACAGAGAGATACTGATGCAAACCCAGGCAGTCTCTTGCCTGGGACAAAGTTAAACTAATATTCTCCCTATCTTTCTGAACTCCCACTCCATCCTTCCCCTTCTCTTGGCAGTCTGGAAGACTATCCCCTGCAGAATCTGTAGTGTTTGCCATATTTTTTGCTAGGGTGGGGCATCTTATTGGCTGTGGGGCAGTTGCACTGAAACTATAACTTAAATAGAGGTGATCACAAGGGGAGAGAGATTTGCCTCATGTTGGAAAGAGCATAGGGCAGGACCCAGCCACTGACTACCAGGGACCATGGTGGTGCCCGCAGGCACCCTGTCCATTTCTGCTACCTGCAAGGCAGCACCACCCTCTAACTCCCCAGCTCCCCACTTGGGTCCTGCAACCTGTGTGGCCGGCAGCTCCACCCTCCTGCTCCCTGCCTGGCTTCTGCGACATGTGCACAGCAGTACCCCAGATCAGTGGCACCACCCCTGACAGTGGTGGCGGGTCCACAGTTCCTCCCACTGGGGTCAAACTTGGAAAAGACACCTCCCCAATTCTGTGGAACTTGGAGGTAACCTGGCCTGACCTGCAGGGGTTCCAGAGGTGGAGTGGGTCCAAGGCAGAGGTGTGGTCTCTGAGGGAGAGAACCATACCCCTTGACAGTAACCCCTGGCTGGGTATAGACGCAGGTGGAACAATCCTCAGTTTCCAATGATCACTGGAGTGAATCAGGCCTGAAATCGTCCTGCCTACAGGTCACACAGTGAGACAGCCCAGTCGGGGAGGCATTGTCTCCTCTTTGACTTAGGTGCAAATCTCTGGTGTACTTGAATATTAGAGAGACCTTGGCTGCAGTCCCACAGAGTAACCAGTGACTGGGGGTGACAGTGATACAAAGTGGGAAAAGAGGCACTGGCCCTCCTGGAATAATTCTTTTGCTGGGCCGGCTTTTATGACTCAAAGGACCACTAGAGTGAGTCACACTTGAGCTGTCAGTGGACCCCTGCCGTCTAGTTGCTGGAGACCTTTTGAACTCTCCCACTTGAACTGTGTTTGTGCTGACTGGGGCAATTGGTTTGGCACTCTTGATCTGGTCTGATCACCTGGGGACTCTCCAAGGTTATACCCTGGTTGTGTTGTAGAGGGAGGGTCTGATTCTCCTCTCCCAGTTATTGCCAGTAGGGGACGGGGGTCTTATTGCTTGTATTCCTCCACAGCTGAGATTTCAACCCAAAGTCACTGATCCACTAGGATTGGTCAGAGTCTAGCTAAATACAAGATATACTCACCCAGCCCCATCATAGCAAGCAGGTCTCCAGAGTCTCAGGCTATAGTACTGAATGGGACTTTTTCTTAGGGGAAAAGCTGCAGTCACCAGTCCCAGCACTCTTGTAAAGGGCTGGTTAATTAAATCTCCAGGAGCCTTCAATTTAATTCCACCTTACCAGCCTCACTAAACAAATGGTGAAAAATAACCATGGGGCAGAATCAGTGGAAAACTGGGGCAACATGAATAACCAGAGTAGATCAACTTTCCAAAGGTACAACAAAGGAGATGCAACAGAAGATCCCATTCATAAATAAATGACTGAGATGTCAGAAATTGAGTTCAGAATTTAGATAGCAAGTAAGATTAACAGAATTGAAGTAAAATTGGAAGTAGAAGTTCAAGAAGTAATTCAAAAGTTGTCTCAAGAATTCAATGAATTCAAAGATAAAATCACCAAACATTTTGATAAATTGAGGCAATAATTTGCATCCCCCAAAGACCTGAGAAATACAGTAGAAACCCTCAGTAATAGGATGGAGCAGGCACAAGGATCTCAGAAATAGACAAAGCTTTTGAACACTCCCAAACACTCAAAGATGAAGAGAAATGGAAAGCAAAGACAGATCATTCCCTGAGAGAGTTGTGGGACCACTCTAAAAAAACAAACATTTGCCTTATTAGAATTCCTGAAAGTGATGAGAATGATGTGAAAGGTACAGATGCTCTACTCCAAGAGATTTTAGAGGAAAATTTTCCAAACATGGCAAGAGGCACTGAAATTCAGATAGCAAACAGTTTCAGAACCCCAGCATGACTCAATCCAGGTAAAGCATCCCCTAGACACATTGTAATTAACTTGGCCAAAGTTAATATAAAAGAGAAAATTCTATAAGCTGCCAGATGTAAGGAAACAATAACCTACAAGGGGAAGAATATTAGAATGACTTCAGATCTTTCTGCTGAAAGTTTTCAATCCAGAAGAGGATGGTCATCAACCTTCAATCTTCTAAAACAAAACAACTTTCAGGCCAGGATCCTGTATACAGATAAATTGAGTTTCATTTATGATGGAGAAATCAAATACTTTAATGACATTCACACGATGAAGAAATTTGCCATTACTAAACCAGCTCTTCAAGATAGTCTCAGACACATCTTCCATAATGACAACCACAATGCTCTACAACAAAAGTAAACTCACTCAGAAATTATTGATCAAAGCCCAATTTCCACAGTGGCAAAATGATTAAAAACATCCACTGATCTTTTGAAAAACTTGACATCTCAAATATTACCAGGCTTATCAATATTCTCTATTAACGTGAATGGCTTAAGTTGTCTGCTAAAGGGGCACAGGTTGACTGACTGGATACAAAAACTCAGGCCAGATATACAAGAATCTCATCTTATCTTAAAGGGTAAATGCAGACTCAGGGTGAAGGGATGAACATCTATAATCCAGGCAAATGGAAAACAGAAAAAAGCAGGGGTTGCAATTTTATTTGCAGATACATTAGGCTTTAAACCAATAAAAGTAAGGAAAGACAAGGATGGTCACTTCATATTTGTTAAAGGAAACACTCAACATGATGAGATATCAATTATTAACATTTATGCACCCAACCAAAATGCACCTCAATTTATAAGCAAGACCCTAACAGACATGAACAATTTGATATGTTCCAGCACCGTAATAGTTGGAGATTTTAGCCCTCCTTTGGCAGTGTTGGATAGATCCTCCAAGAAGAAACTAAGAAAATTAATTTTACATTTAAACTTCACCATACAACAATTGAATTTAACAGACATCTACAGAACAATTCATCCTAACAAAACTGAATACACATTCTTCTCATCAGCCCATGGAACATCCTCCAAAATTGATCACATCTTAAGTCACAAGTCTAACCTCAGCATATTTAATAGAATAAAAATTATTCCTTGTATTTTCTCAGGTCATCACAGAATAAAAGTTGAACTCACAAATAACAGGAATCTGCATATTCATACAAAGACATGGAAACTAAATAACCTTATGCTGAGTGATAGCTAGGTCATAGATGAGATTAAAAAGGAAATTACTAAGCTTTTGGAACAGAATTATAATGAAGACACGTATTATCAGAACCTCTGTGATACTGCAAAGGTAGTCCTAAAAGGAAAATGTATAGTGCTGCAAGACTTCCTTAAAAGAACGGAAAGAAAGGAAGTCAACAACTTAATGGGACACCTCAAACTACTGGAACAGGAAGAACACTCCAACCCCAAACCCAGCAGAAGAAAATAAATACCCCATATTAGAACAGAATTAAATGAAATAAAAGAAAAAAGAATTGTTTAAAGATCAATGAATCAAAAAGTTGGTTATTTGAAAGGTTTAACAAAATTGATAAACCCTTGGCAAGCCTAACCAGAAATAGAAAATTAAAATTCTTAATTTCATCAATCAGAAATTACAAAGGCTAAATAACAACAGACACCTCAGAAATTTATAAAATCCTTAATAAATACTACAAAAGACTCTATTCTCAGAAATACAAAAATCTGAAAGAAATTGACCAATACTTGGTAGCATGCCACCTTCCTAGACTTACACAGAAAGAATTAGAAATGTTCAACAGACCTATATCAAATACTGAAATAGCATCAACTATACAAAATCTCCCCAAAAGTAGAGTCTGGGACCAGACAGCTTCACATTAGAATTCTACGAAACTGTTAAAGAGGAACTAGTACCTATATTACTTATCCTTTTTCAAAGCATAGAAAAAGAAGGAATACCCCCAACACATTCTATAAAGCTTATATCACCCTGATCCTCAAAACAGGAAAAGACCCAACAAGAAAAGAAAATTATAGACTAATATCTTTAATGAATATAGATGCAAAGATATTCAATAAGATCCTAGCAAACAGAATCCAGCTTCTCTATACACTATAATCAAGTTGGTTTTATCCCAGGGTCTCAAAGCTGGTTCAATATACATAAATCTATAAATATAATACACCACATAAAAAAAAAAATTTAAAAAAAACAAGACCATATGGTTCTCTTGATCAATACAACAAAAGCTTTTGATAATATCTAGCATCCTTTTATGATCAGAACACTTAAGAAAATAGGTATAGAAGGGACATTTCTTAAACTGATAGATGCCATCTACAGCAAACCCACAGCCAATATCGTATTGAATGGAATTAAATTGGAATCATTTCCACTCAGATCAGGAACCAGGCAAGTTTGCCCATTGACTCCACTGCTTTTTTAACATGGTAATGGAAGTCTTAGCCATTGCAATCAGGCAAGAGAAGGTGATCAAGGGCATCCACATAGGAACAGAGAAGATCAAAATTTCACTCCTCGCAGATGATATGATTGTATACCTGGAAAACCCCGGGGATTCAACTACAAAACTCTTAGAAGTGATCAAAGAATACAGCAGTGTCTCAGGTTACAAAGTCAATACTCACAAATCTGTAGCCTTTATATATACCAACATTAGTCAAGCTAAAAAAACAGTCAAGGACTCTATTCCTTTTACAATAGTGCCAAAGATGAAACATTTGGGCGTTTACCTAACAAAGGATGTGAAAGATCTCTTTATATATATATTTTTTTTTAGCTCCTAATTTTTTTTTATTTATTTGTATTTATTTTTTATTCATTTTTTTTATTAAATCATAGCTCTGCACATCGATATGATCATGGGGCATCATACACTAGTTTCATAAACCATTTGACACATTTTCATCACACCGGTCTACATAGCCTTCCTGGTGTTTTTTTAGTTCTTGTGCCAAGACATTTACATTCTACATTTACTAAATTTCACATATATCCTTGCAAGATGCACCACAAGTGTGATTCCACCAGTCCCCCTCCCTCCCCTCCCTTTCCCCTTTACCCCGATTCGGCGGTTATAGCGTTCATTTGGACGCCAGTAATTACTTTCAGCGGAGGGCTGGGGCCATTGGCTACGTTTTGTTGTGCTCCGTTTCTGTGTCGGATATGGTCCCGCTCG
>CAUYPK010046330.1:0-56860 GCA_963574355.1 Loris lydekkerianus
AGAATCATTCAGAAAATTAATGAAACAAGGAGTTGTTTTTTTTGAAAAAATAAATAAAATATATAAATCTTTCGCTAGACTAACTAGAAATAAAAAAGTAAATTCTCTAGTAACCTCAATCAGAAATGACTGAGGGATTGATCCCTGTGAATTGAATAGTGACTAATTCTCACATAAATTGGATTTAATTTTGACCAAAGTACATTATTTAAACATTAATTTTTAATTCAACATGTTAAGATGTTGTTTAGGATATTACATCCTCGTTTATGAGTGACATGTGTTGTAATTTCCCCCTTTATAATAATATATTTTCTTCAAGTTTAATGTCAGGTGTACCCAGATCAAGTAGAATGATTTTGAAGTATTTCTTCTTTTTCTATTGTCTATAAGATTTGGCGTGATCTATTTTTTGAAATTATCTGTTACTTTTATTTATAAATATTAGTTGTCTATTTTTTGAGACTTAAAAAACATAATAAGAAGGTATCTGATGACTCCATACTGAACCTCAGAGTCAAAGCATTCTATTATAGACATACTCTTATTTGACAATGTAAATGTTACTTTCTTTGCATGATGATGATGATTATTATTACTCCATATTTTGATGTAGCAATTGTTTGATTATTTTTCTGAATGTATTTATGTTCGTTCATTCTATACAATGTTTTTGTTTCTAGTTCTTATTTTAAAAATTGTTATTGTTATTAAAATTTAAGCCTTTTTAATTTTGTGAAGGCAAAAAAGTGGAAACCTAATAAACACATGTATGTGTAAAAATAAAAACATTTTTAAAAAGAAGAAAAAAATAAAATGCCCATTAGTTACTTCCTCCTGATTATTGCACAGGTGCTGAATGAATCCCAAACTCAACAAATTTCAAATTGCACTGAAGAAGTACCTTCAAACCCCCAATACTAGAGGCTCTTCATCAAGTATTTACCCTTTCATTTAATACCTTCATTCTACATCTGCAATTAGAGTTGGAGATTTAACAGCTATGCCATAAACTCAATTTGTCCTGATTCTGAGTTTGCTGGGAAAATAAGAGATCAAAATCAAATTAAAAATGATCGAATTATTAAACTCTTCTAGAGACTTCCACTTTTGGCAAGGCAGCATTAGGGACAGGTTTCCTTTTCTGCCTGAAACAACTACATACCAAATTATATAAAAATAGTTTCCAAACAAACATTGAGCATCAGGTAACACAGTACAGTGGTTTCTGAAAGGGGAGAAATAAATTCGAGGAGACTATGATTACTCCAGGTAATAGCATTGGACAAATTTTCAGAGTAGTATCAGAAATCACCCAGGTAGTTTCTGGTGATCATCTTGAACTAAATTGAGGGAGCTAGCAGTCTGATGAGGACAAGATAGCTAGAGTTTGTAGAGAAGAGCACCAGAGATGAGAGAAATACACAGAGCTTCAGAAACTAGAAGAGCCCTTAGACCTCTCCTGTTTTCTATTCTGCTGAGTACTGCCATCAAATGTGTATTAGGGAACTACCTGAGCAAAGGAAAGGAATCCCTCAAAATTACCATATGGGACAATTCTAAAGGCTCAGACAGAGCTGAGAATAATTCATGCTCCCATCAGCCAGGGTGAAAAAAACCTTCAAAATTAGTGGCCATCAGGAACACTAATCAGACATTGCCTTAGTAGTGGGAAAAAAGTAGCCCAGATTAAAGGTTGTTTTGGTTCTACCCCCCAAATTTTAAGAGCAAGCTTTGAAAGGATAAAATCATTTCTAAATAACCTAATGGTGCCTCTAGAATAACACTCAAGAATATTTACAGGAATTTTTAAAAATCAAGTACCAAAGAATCTAAAATTGGCAATATGTGGTCCTCCTTTAAAAAAAAAAAAATGACCAAACAAGTGGTTTTTTATTATTATTTTTTAAAATAAAATATCTGTTTTTCCCTTTAGTTAAATGCCTAACAGTGGGATTGCTGGATCAAAATGGTAGAGCGACTTTTAGTTCTTTCAGGTGTCTCCATACTACCTTCCATAGTGTTTGTACCAGACCGCCATCCCACCAGCAGTGTACGAGCGCCCTTTTCTTTGCATCCACACTAGCACTTGCTGTGTTGGGACTTCTTAGTAACAGCATTCTTGCTGGAGTTCCATGATATCTTATTGTGGTTTTGATCCACATTTCCCTCCTGATTAGAGATGCAGAGCATTTTTTATGTGTTTGTTAGCCATTAGTATATCTTCTTTTGAAAAGTTTCTATTAGTGTCTTTTGCCCACTTTTTCATGGAGCTGTGCAGATTGTGTGTGTGTGTGTGTGTGTGTGTGCTAATTTACTTGAATTCTTTGTAGATTCTGGTGATCAGCCCTTTATCAGATGTATAGCATGCAAATATTTTCTCCTATTCTGTTGGTTGTCTGTTCGCTCTATTGATTGTGTTCTTGGCTGTGCAGAAGCTTTTTAATTTGATCGGGTCTTATTTATTTTTGTTGTTGCTGTAATTGTGTGGGGATCTTCTTCATAAATTCATTGCTTAGGTGCATATCTATGAGTGCTTCCAGCATTTTCTTCTAGAATCCCCATAGTTTCATGCCTATTTCTATGTGAGTAGGAATTGTTTATTTCTGCTTTTTATTTACTTTTCTTGTTTTTCTCCATTATCTAGGGTTTCTGGTTAAGTGTATAGCTGAACTGGTGTTAGCAGGAATTTTTCTTTTAATTTCCATTAAAAAGGGTAAGTTTTAACCGTAACCCTAATTCTAAACGTAAATCTTATTCTTGACTGAATATTGTATTCTAGGTCTTAAATCTTTGTCGTTGTTATGTCTTTAAAAATTTCCTTTATCACTAATGACAAATTACTTTACAATCACAAATGGATTTTGAAATTTGTTAAAAATTTTATTCCACAGAGAGAGTTAATTATATGATTTTCTTGCTCAATCTGTTAATGTGGTAAATTTCATTAACTTGCTTTTTAATATTAAACTTGAAATTAATGACATAATACACATGAAATTTATGACATTGCAATATTGAACTCAAAATTAACTCACACACATATAAGATGATTGGGTTTGTTTGGTAAGATTTTTAAAATTTATATTTGAGAGTGAAATTAATCTATAATTTTTCTTTCTTTTACCGTTTTTTTTGGTTTTAGTGTCAAGGTGATACTAGCTTCATCAAATTAATTGGGCAGTGTTCTCTTTTTCTTAATTCTCCAAATTTTTAAAAGAAATCTTCCAGAAGATTTGCTAAATTTGCTGTTAAATTTGTTCAAGTCTAGCATTTTCTTTGTGGGAAGAAATTTTATTGAAATTTTGTAATGTTTTCAAGATCATACATTTATCATTATTTATAATTTTTTATGGTTTTTTTTTTTAAATATCAGACTATTACCACAGTACACACATTTCTGTCACTAAATTTGCTTTTGTACATTTTATGTCAAAGTTATGAGTGCACCCTTCACCCAGAATATGTGCCTTGTACCAGTTAGGTGTGAATTTACCATCCCCCTTGTCCCCCTCCCCACCTACTTGGTAAAACTTACACACAGTAGAAAGTTTATAGCAGCACAAGTCACAATTGCAAACATGTGGCAAAAAAACCTATTTCCCACCAGTACATGAGTGGATTATCATTTATTGTTGCGTCAGTTCCAGAAGTTACAATTTAAACATTTGTCCACTTTATCCAATTTTTAATTTTTATTAGAATAACATTATTCATTATATTTTATATCTTATTAATTTTTTCATCTTTGTTTTTTTCCCTCATTCTCAATGTTCATTTTTACTTTCTTGCTTACCTATCCTATCAGTCTTGCTAGGAGTTTTTCAGTTTTGTTAGTTTTTCTCAAGGGTAAACATTTGGCTTTTTTGAATTTCTCTGTGAATCTTTTCCATTTTATTAGTCTTTGCACCTTAAGAATTCTGTACTGTCTATGATTTGTTTAGTTGTTCTTTTAAAACTTAATTACAATGAATATCTCATTAATTTTGACTTATGTTTCTTAATGCTATATGAGCACTGAAGCCCATAATATTGCTTCTAACAAATGCTTTTAATCACAAATTTTGTATTTGGCATTTTCATTTTCACCCAATTCTAAGTTTTTTCAAACTTTTGATGTGATTATTTCTTTGGTTCCTGAGTATATAAAAAAGATTAAAAATTTTCAAGCATGTGGCGGTTTTCAATTTATTATTATTAATTTTTAATTGCTTTGTAATTAAGTAAGTAGATTTTGTGACTAATATTTACAGGTCTCTTGAGACTTATGTGTATATATGGACTATGTGAAGTCAATTTTTATAAGAGACAATGCATACTTGAATACGCTTCCAGAGGCTGCCTGAAACATTTTGATGTATAAAGTGTATTATTCAAATTTTGAGTACTTATACTGAATTTGTTTTTGATAACTCAATTATTGAAAGAGGTATTTTAAATTCTTTTTTGTTGATGGTTGTTTCCTCCAGTTCTGACAATTTTCCTTTATATAATTTGAGTATAGATTATTAGATGTATATAATTTCAAACATTTATAGCTTCCTAGTGATTTTTTCCTTTTTTACATTATTTAATAATTTGCTTTATTTGTATTCAAGTTTTGCCCTCTTTTTTTTTTTTTGTCTAATTTCAATATTTTAACTGTTATACCAAGTATATTTTGATTGGTACTTATTTAGAATATTTTCTCTTTGCTCTTTCTTTTTTTTTTAATTTTAAATTTTATTCAATTTTAATAATTCACATTTAAATAGTTAGATTTAAATAGCTAGTAACTACCATATTGGCCAATGGAACAACAGACTAAAATTCTACATTTAGAATTTTATCATTGCACATTCAACACTTTTATCTGCTCTTTCTTTTAACTGTTCTCTGTCTTTATGTTTTAGGAGTATTTCATGTAAACAATACCAAATTTAAATAACAATATTTATTTTTTATTTGGTTATTTTAACCTGATAATTGGTATTTTTAGAACTATTTCTCTATTTTATGCTTTCTTTCTTACCCTAGTATTTCTAATTTCATTTTTTTTTTTTCATTCCTGTCTTTACTAGGATTGATTTGATATTTTTCCCAAAAGTCCCTGGCTCCTACTGCTTATTTAAGAAATAAATATATATTTTTTTATAGTAGCTATCTCAAAATGCTAACGTGTATATCAACAAATTCCAATACCAGGAATATTTCTACCCATCTGAAAAAGGCCACAATTTTAGAATTCTTTGATTTCCCTTCAAACTTAAATATTATGCACTTCCAGTATTTTAATTTTAATACTAGCTTTTAGTAACTAATGTTTTTTCATCAATTTGTTTACTCGCCATTTCTTGTTGTGTTACATATCTTCCTTCTTGAATTATTTTTCTTATTCCTTTGGTACATCCATTAAGAGTGACTTTGTGAACTTTGGTTGGTGGTAAACTCCTTCAGTTTTTGTTGGATTGTTATGTTTTTATTTTCTTTTCATTCTTGAAACAGGTATAGAAGTTCAGGTAGATAATCTTTTGTTTCAGCACTTGAAGGTGCTCAACAGTCTAAATCTAATTGCACTTTCTTATATTTAGTCTTTCTTCTCTCTTTTGCTTTTTTTTTTTTTTTTTTTTTTTTGGTATTCCTCGATTTGTCATCATGTAGGTAAGTGCAAATTTCCTTTTAAAAAATGTTTTAAAATCCTGCTTTGGTTCATAATGCTTCCTGGAAATCCTACTTTTGATGAATATTAAAAATTCTTGGCAATTGTATTTATAATGATTATATCTCCCTCATTCTCTTCATTATCTTCTTTTAGAATTCTGATTAAATAGGTATTACATTTCTCATTCCTCTTGATTTTTTTAACCTCTGTTTCTGAGTTCCATTTCGTTGTGTCTCTTTGTACTGCATTCTAATTAAATTTCTGGAATGTGTCTTCAAGTTTATACACTTTTTTCCCTAGTTTGCATAATATGCTATTCAGCCCCTTCACTAAATTTTTCATTAGAATTATACTTTTCATTTCTAAAATTTCTACTTGATATCTTGTCAGATTAGGGGGGTCACTTTCACAGTATCATGTTGCTTATTGTATTTGTTTTCTATTGTTGTCATAACAATTACTAGAAATTTAGTGATTTAAAAGACTACTTATCATTTCCTTAAAGTTCTGTTAATTCAAAGTCCAGAGTGAGTCTTGCAGGACTAAAGCATAGTGTCTGTAGCGCTGCATTTCTTATTGGAAGCTCTTAGGGACAGTCCACTCCTAGGCTCATGCAGATTTCTGGCAGAATCCAGTTCCATACATCTGTATGGAGGCCCGTTTCCTTGCTGGGTTTCTACTATGGGGAATTGTCGACTTTTAGAGAAGGTCTGAATTCCCTGGCTTGTGACTTCTTTCCTCTTCAAAGCCATCAATGCTGAGTTGAGTCCTTCTTATCCTTCAGATCTCTCTGGCTTCTCAGTGTTTCATCTCATCCACCTGACTTTTCTGTCTTACTCTTCTGTGTTTAAGGGCTCATATGATCTTTTAGGCATTTGTGAATACTCCAGGCTACTCTGCATATTTTAAAGTCAGCTGATGAGCAACCTTAATTACATCTGCAAAGTCCCTTCACAGCAATACCTACATTAGTGTTTGCTTAAATAACCAGGAGACAAAAATCTTAGGGGAGCATTTTAGAATCATGTTTATCATACTTACGTTTTCAACACCTTCTTTTTCATTTGCAAACAATATACTTACCCATTTTATATTTGATAATTGTAATATTTTATATATGATAATTGTAATATCTGTTGTTCTTGTACTTTGGATTCTGTTTCTTTTTTTATGTGGCTCTTGCATATTATGCTTCATGTCTTGGTGGCATTTGTGAGTCTTGATTAAAAACTGACATAAAATTTAGCCCTAGTGATTTTTGGGACTTTAGGTTAAAGAAGGTGTTTCCTTCTTTTGCTAGATCCTTGAGAATACTATTAACTCAGGATTATTTAAAATGGAATTTTAGATTAGGTCCAATCCCTTCCTCTGCCACACACACACACACACACACACACACACACACACACACACACACACACACAGAGGTATGGAGCCTTTAGGTCCCTCACTTGTATGGTAGATTTTTGCCCCTCCACCTCATGCATAGATCAAACATGAAAACTCCCTTGCTGTTTCCCCTATGGGGTGATTTTTTAAACCTAGCTCGCATTTTCACTGCAGATACAGTCTTTTGTGATCTTAACTCTATATTGGTTTCCATTTAGCTCTAACTTAAGTGGGTTTAGGCTTGTCATCTCTCTCTTGTCCCCTGTGTAGCTACTAAGAGGGACTTTCAAGAGCTCTAGGGATTAGTAGAATCTCTGGATTCTTGCTTTCTTTTTTGAGGATTTTTATTGTTTTCTTGCAGACACAATGATGGATGCTATTCAATATTTTTTATTGTCTTCAAGAATATTTTTTTCTTCTGGTATCTATAGAACAATACTATCAGTGAGAAAAATCCTTTTTTTTTTTTTTTTTAAATCCCTTGTCTTTTTCTTTCTAGACAAATGAAGATACCAACATTTTGAAAGCCTTTTAATTTCTGGCTCAGTAATATGTTATTTTTACTGTTTATTCCTGGACTAGTCTGGTCTTGCCTCTACAACGAGGATCTGGGGTTTTGATATTTGCATTCCCAAAATTTATCTAGCAAATACTACTGAATCATTTTTTCATTTGCACATAATGTGGTTAATACTGCCCTGGAGGAACAATTTTAACTGCCTCCCCTTTTAGATAATTTTAGAATAATAAAACTAATACAGTTTGTTTTGTTTTACTTTGTGTTCTTAATACAATCCTTCCCCTATTAAAAAATTTTAAAAAAGCATTTAAATTGATAGAAACCACATACTCAAGCAAAGATAAAATGCATTAATTAAACCAATACAAAGAGATACCAATTTTATAAAAAATTTAGCCATAGTAGAGATACAGTATGATGTCCAACAATACTCTTTTTCAAATAATAATACATGGCACATATATCAAAACACCATCAATGTGCCATGATATGGTTTGATCAGTTTTTGCTAATAATGTTCATTGGTAGCATTGGCTAAAAGTGCGTGCTTCCTGAACTCACAGGCTGACATGGAGAGAACAATGCCTTTGATACCAAAGTGAACACACTGCACACATTGGAGAGAAAGGAAGTCTGGATTCTAGAGATGCTATAATATACACAATAGCAGTAGGGGTGAATGAAAGACACACATATGCCAGGGGGCATTTCCAATACTCGCAAGAACAGACAGTAAATAGGCACTTAGTGAAATTGCTACTATTATCTAGACAAGATTCCATCCTAAGTGAAATGCTGAAATTTAAAGTGACAAAGATTTCTAGTTAACCTTTAAGTAATGATCGGGGTAATAACAAAAACACTATCTACCATAGAGTGAAAGGACAACTATTTGTTTGATCATCTGTTTCAGGTTGGAAACTTTCAAAGACAATGTGCCACCCTCAAGCTAAAAGAACTTCAGGAATTTGATGTAAATGTGACAAATGTGAAATGGATAAGTTGAGTCCTTTTTCATATATCAACCAAACATGAAGATGTAGCAAGAGAACTATATGGCTTAATTAAATACATTTTGACTGAATATCTTTTCTATATTCATCTGGTTGAAAATTATTTTAAAATTATTCAAACAGAAATGTTTATATTATTTTCTTGATACCAAAACATACTCATTATAATTTGAAAAGCCATTTTATTCTTTGAAATGAAAATGTATCCATCATACAATGTAATTCAGTAGTGACAAATTTAACAACTAGGAAAAAGGCATAAATGTAATAAATACTATGGATCATAAATGTGTAAAATGTGATAAAGAAAGGAATAAGCGAATAGAATGAACATCGATGTTTACACAAAGCAGCAATATTATCTTTGAAGCTTTAACTAGACAAATTTTTCTTTGAAAAAAACAATTAATTTTTCATTGACCAACTAACAAACCTAGACAAATAAGGAACATGGGCAACTCATGTATATTTTAAAAAGAAATGTTATTTTTAAAAACCCTATTTACTATATTTAATTTCAAGAATGTTTTAATAAATATTATTATTTATATTATACAAACTATACCAAATCTGTAACATCTAGAAAATGTGTCAATAAAGATTAAAAATAGCAAAGGTTTTTTTTTTTTTTTTTTTTTGACACAGAGTGTCACTATGTCATCCTCAATACAGTGCTCTGGTATCACAGCTCACAGCAACCTCCAACTCTTGGGCTTAAGAGATGCTCTTGGCTCAGTCTCCCAAGTATCTGGGCCTACAGGTGCTCACCACAATACCTGGCTATTTTTCTGTTGCAGTTGTCATTGTTGCTTAGCTGGCCTTGCCCCAGTTCAAACCTACCAGCCTTGGGGTACGTGGCTGATGCCGTAACCACTGTGCTATGAGTGCTGGGCCATAAGGGTATTTTTTTGACCTTATCTTCCATTTTATTTTTAGCATGAGAATTGCTATCCTCTAATATCTACATCGTTTTCTAACTGTGCATGTTATTTTGTTTTTGGTTGTCATTCTTTTTTCTTTAGTCTAATTTTGAAATGTCAAGAGACTTTGTTTTAAACTTTTATTTATTGATGTATAATAGTTGTGTATATTTGGGGTGGACATGATGTGTTCATACCTGTACACACTGTGTTGTGACCACACCAGGAAATTGGGACCTTGCTCTTTTTCTCATCCTGACTGCTATAAGGCCATTCTTATCCTACTTTTGTTTAAATATTCAGGTTGTTTTCCTTTTGGTTTGCTCATAAATGATTTATATTTGTCTTTCAAGTTTGTCAACAGTTTCAATTTTTATTCTGTATTTCCCTTCTGATATTTTCCTTCCATGTTAACGTAATGGAGTTATGTGACCTTTCTATATCTGTATACACAGTGAAATTCATTAACCTTCTATGTCTCTTTTTTAAACATAAGAAATTATGTATTTTGAAATAAGATAAATATAAGAAAATTATTATACATCTGCATAAATGTATAGATGATGTTTAGGCTTTTTTTTCTTTTCTGTACTGTGACAGTATTTCAAATCATAACAGGCCTTTTCCACAACTCTACAAAATGCATTTCTCAGTGCCCTGAGATCATAAAAATATGAATAATATTAATGTAACTGTAGGGTCAAGTAGAAACTAATCCTTATTTGTGAATTTTTGGTAATTTAGTAGATTCAGTTGTAATTTTTGAAATTATTACTTCCATTTAAATTGTTATACTATATGTCTATATTAAGAATAATCCAATTGGATTTTTTTAATGAGGAAATGAACATTTCATTTTGATTAAACTTTTCTCTGTGTTACCAAATGACCACGATTTTAGTTTCTATGCAAATTCTCTTGAGCAACACTGTAGAAATGTACCTAATTAACTTGTATATTTTATTTTCTATTTTTAGTTTCATGGGAAGTTTTTGAAATAATACATTGATGTTCAAAATGTTATACTGAATTCTAGCTGTAAAGTGAAGCAAATGGGCTGATCTGTTTGAAGGTCAACTTATAAATTATTCTTATGATAAAACAAGATACAGATGGTCCATGAGAAAAGTCTCAACCATCAGCTTCCTGATGAAGGTGCTTAGATGTTCTTTGGTTGCATCTCAAAGGAAATGTGGACTCTGAGTTATGCCAGCAGGTTGGGGATGTTCACTGGGATTGTAGCAGCTATACCATAACTGATTTAAATGTGTCATCAGTTACTCAGAGCCATATTTCACAGTGAATTATTAATCGTCACCATGAAATAGTCACCCAAAGTCACCATGAAATAGTCAGAACTTCTGTGTTTATCATGGCATGGTCTCATTTCTAATTGCAGGAGCCCAAGAAGGATAAGTGTTGAGGTCAAATATGGGTGTGATCCAGGTAGCCATGCCAAGCATCACCACAGCAACACCAATAATATTAACACCAAGTCCAGCTTTAACCTTGAATAGGAAAGAGCATATATGGCATTATTTCAAAGAGATTTAGAATACTATTGTAGAAAGTACATACCAGAATTACATGTGTCCTGAATGATTAGTATAAACTGCTGTCATTTCTTAAAATCAGGGGTTGTTCTCCATTCATGTCAAAATAAAATCTTTTAGTTGGAGAGTCTCAGAGAGGTTCCTAGGAATATGCTTAAGACATTCTCATTAGAAAAAATCCCATTCAAAACCTGCCATATCATGTTAAATCAGAATTTGAGTTTTATAGATTTATATTTCAATGGGTAAGATTTAGTGCAGGCAGAATGGAGACTGAAGGCTATTATTTTGTTTAGTCCAGAGGGTAGGCTGAGGAAGGGAACTTTAAGGATCTGAGCAGCATTCTTGGCATGGGAAAACACCCTCCAGAAAAAGGGAAAAACGGAGAATAAGCTGAACAAGGTGGGGTAAAAACAGTTTAGCTAGTTAACTTTTAAAACAGCATCTAAATTACTTATCTGAGCAGTTCCTGCTTGTACTAGAAGCCTGACTGGAAAGGGATACAGCTTGCAAACACCCCTGGTGGGTCTGTAAACACTCTAAAGAAGTAATGGCCTTAGAAGGAAGCTGTGTTCAAGGCCTGGGGGGAAAACCAACCAAGTAGTCCCCTGTCTAGGCAACAGTCAACAGTCGAAGCAAATACTCATTGTGGGGATTTGTATTATGGCCAGGGCAGAGATCAAGGGAATAGCTTAAACCCTGAAATATGGGCAGGAGGGCTTGTACCCCCTTATTATGGAGGAGGACACCTCTGAGTGGAGATCAGAGGAAAATTCTTCCGTTTCACTGATTCTTCAGAGGAGCCTGACACCATCATGTCTGCTCCACAGTGAACTCGTGGGGATTAACCTCCCCAAGGAATTTGTGTGTGTAACCACAGATAGGAGGCTGCCCCCCCTACCCCCCATCACACACATAAGACTCAAGTTTTGGACTTCTCAAGTCTGCTCAGACCCTTAAAATTAATTATTATAGTTGATTATAGATTGAATAAGAACTAACATGTTATTCAGAGAAACTGCTGACATTTTTGTTCCCTTTGTCAGCTTACCCTCTGGGCAAAATGAGATAATAGTCTTCAATAAAAGCTACTGGTGAAACAAACACTCAGGGCCATTCGCTGGAACCCCACAAGCTAGTGGTGGTCCCCTGTGTTCCCAACTTTGAAAACTCTATTTATTCTGTCCTGTCTTTTTATCTCTTGCCACTTTTAACTTTACTTTTCTTCAGTCGATCTCTGCCAGATTCACAGGTCTTAATGGACCCTGCCCCCGGGATGGGACTCCAGCGGCATCTAACTGTATCCGTCATATTCACTCAATTTTATTATTAATTTACCCTTTAATATTATCTTACTGAGATTTTATAATGCCACATCTATTCATCTTTTTTAGAGTTCACATCTTTTTAGATTTTATATCATCTTTCTAGAGTCCATTAAACAATCTCAAAATTGCTTTCTATTAAAATAGAGATTGTAAAACTGCCCTTGATCTGTTTTTTGTAAGTATAGTTTTATTAGACACTGCAACTATGCCTGTTTGTTTATATTAATATATTGCCTTGATTGCCTTCATGATAGAAGGCTGAGTTGAGTAGTTGTGAGTGAGGCCACGTGGCCTATAGAACCTCAAATATTAACTGTATATCACTCTACAGAGACAATTAGATTATCCCTGCATTCTCTGCAATAAAACATGGAGTCCAAAAGTAAGAGGGGGATACCTAGTGGTAATTATTATAGAGACTTTCTTCTGTATCCATGCAAGCCATTCACTAATTCCAGAATCTTGTTATTCTTTTTAATACATGTACATTGGGGATTACTTATACTGTATTATGCATGCTTTTATTAGCAAATGAATATTATGAAATTACTGTATAGAAGAAACTCCAGAATTTTCTGTTGCAAGGTTTAGGGACACCAATCTGTGTAGGAGAAAGGGAGCTGGAATTTACCCTGAAACTGCATTTGCCTAGGAAACTCACTGAATTTGGTTATATTCTTAATTGGCTTGGTTTGGAATTTGGTGATGAAGATTTGTGGATTGACTAGAATATTCTTAAGCCAGTTCTTACCTACCACCACTTTAGTAATTTGGTAAAAATGTGCATGTTTTACCACTTACATTCTCCATTATCACTTGTTTGGGTTTTCATGTCAGATTCTATTCTTAGAGTCACAACAATAAAGATGCCTTTTTATCAGTCAGGCACTGACCCAACGTCTTATTCAAAGCAAATATTGATTGCATAAATATTTGTGATGGCAAAGCAGAGTTTTATTTTAATTGCTGGATTTCATCAACCCAATTCTTTTCTTTGGCCTGTGTCAGGATAGATCCTGGCCTTGACAAGTTACGTTTAAGCTGATGTGTTGAGCATGTTCACTGCTCTTTTCCTTCTTCCAGGGCATTACTAGTGCACTGAAGTGTCTCTGCATTTCTGATCATAAATTCTAATGGCGTGTTCACTTTTGGTTATTCATTATAAAAACAATTATATGACCAGTCATGCACACACCTTTATAAACAGATCTTAGGCCATGGTTTTCCTGGTGGTTGATTGGTGTGTAAAAAGGAAGATAATTCGAGACATCACACAGACACAAACTGTGCATTGGATTTGATAGTACTCTTTCAGGTAACTCACCATGTCAATGACTTTCAGATGACCATATGAAAAGACAATAGCATTGGGTGGATTTGCTACTGGTAGGAGGAATGCAAATGAGGTACACAGAGTACAAGGTATCAAGATTAAGAGAGGGTTCACTTCAATGGCCTCAGCCTGTTGTAAACGACAAAAGGAATCTAAGTCAAATTTTAAGGATAGGCGCCAAACATCAAAATAAACAAATTTATTATAATAGGCTTTCCAAAAACTCAGGTTGCAATCTAATGCCATAAAATTATACACATAATTACAGTTATAACTTGAACAATATTTTTAAGAAAATATCTGTTCCTCTTGTTGTTTATATAGTTATTGATGCCTATTTCAATATTATAGTCCAGTTCATTTAAAAAATAAACTATCACTTATTCCAAAAACTAAATAAAAATAGCAACCATATATAGTGCTAGGTGCTATGATAAATGTTTACATATACATATATATATTCATGTTTTTATAATTATAATATATATTGTATGTAACAGATAACATAAATGACACATCTGCATTTATATACACATACTAACTTTCACAATGATCTGCTGAGATGACTACTATAGGCTTAAGTCACAGATGAAGAAATGGAGACCCAAAGAGGCTAACATAACCAGCCTAAGCATGTAGCTGGTGAGTGAAGAACTTAGATAGTCTCAGGTCCCTCAGCTATCAGCACTTCATTAACTTTACTGCCTCTGTGACATATATAATGTACAATTTTCTTAAGGGTCATTACAGAAAAGTTACTGCTATTCTTAATCCAACACATCATTTTTTAACATGTTCCATGTTACTGCTATTCTTAATCCAACACATCATTTTTTAACATGTTCCATGTTACTGTTATTCTTAATCCAACACATCATTTTTTAACATGTTCCATGTTACTGCTATTCTTAATCCAACACATCATTTTTTAACATGTTCCATGTTGAGAAATAAAACAACAAAAAAAAAAAGAGAGAGAGAGAGAAATGCCAAATGATATTTCATCAATATTTTTCCCCCCTAATTTGAAGCAGCAGGTCAAGAACATGAGCATAAGCTTTTTGAGTTTGTGGCAGAACAATTCCACAAAGACAATCCTTCTTAATTTAAAGAGCTTTCTTTCCACCAGACTTGTCCATACCACTGAGATAAACATTTTACTTAAAGGTAACTCTTTCTTGTAATTGCTAGCTAGGTAGGGAGAAGAAAAAATTATAATCTTTCTCTCTCTTAGCAAACCTATTTCTTATTTTCCTTTTCCATCATTCTTCCTTTGGCAGTGGATAATCATGTAGAAGTTATTTAAGCCTGAAGCCTGAAAGTATAAGCCTCGTTTTTCACTCATTTGCAAATCACTTAAATGAAGCACTTTTCAGAAATTTAGGAGCAATGTTCTAGAGGGAGAAGTGTCTGTGCTAGAGATTTAAGTACTAACATTGCCAGGAAAACACTGAATTCTGCTCCAACATGAAAACTTGAAAATAGTTCTCTTGAGTTAAGGTCCCAGAACAGCATTAATACAAATAAAGACCACTGTAGAAGTTGCTTTAAAGGAGGCACAGGTAGGCCAAAAAGGATTCCATATCAACAACATGAAAACCTGCATTCCAGAGGAGAACACTGCCTTGACAAATGAGATACTCACCAGTGGAGATAATATCGGGAGAAGGAGGGTAATGGTGGCTGGATTGCTGGCTACCTCTGTTAAAGTTGTGACCATCAGAGAAGTTATCAGAATTATTAGCCATACTGGTAATGAACCTAGAGGAGATAATTTATTTCCTATCCACTGAGATAGTCCTGACACCTAAAAAACAAATTCACAATATTTGTGATTCACTAATAGCTTATTTTAATCAGACACAATTTAAATACATAAAGGCATCATTTGTTCCCAAAATTAGTTTCTAAAATATCATTTTAATCTCTCATATTTCTGTGGTTTGGTAGATCTGGGTGGCTTTGATAGGAAGGCTCTGTTAGTCTTTAGCATTGTCAGTATACTTCAGGAAGTTTGAAACGTCTTCCCACGTTTTTCAATTATACTTTAATTTTCTCTAATTAATATATGTGGGTATTTTAACAAGTCATATAGTACTGTGGGACTTCAAGGAAAGAGCAGTGCTTCTGTTCACCTCTCCTTACTCCTGAGTAGTCCTCCCCAGAAACAATAACTTTCAGCCCTTCTCATGATCATATGCTCAGGTATTTGTAGTTATCTTTCAAGATAATATTCTAATTATATTTTTTTCTTGCTTTTCAAGTTCAGATATTGTTTACTGACTTTCTCATGTTACATGTGGGTTTATTTTTCTTATATCATGTACCATACATATGTTTTTTAACTCTTCATTCCCCCACACTCATCTATCAACATTTTTGGTTAAGTAATGTTTAATATTTGCCACTATGATTGTATGAACATTGTCCATAGTTGAACTGCTTAGCATAGTATGATCACATTTACTTTCTTTGTTTTACTCTTTACTCCCTTCCCAAAATAGAGCCCTCATTCAGCTATCATTGATTCATCACATGTTCTAGTAAAACTGGAAAACTCTCCCACAAATAGACAATCATATCAGGTGATTATTTCATTTTTTCATGTTTCCGCATGAAGATGTGTGGTCTGCAATATTCCTGGGCACTGAACCACCTGAGTTAGTTGCTCTTTATGTACTTAACTGTTGTTGTTCTGGGACATATCTGTATTATCATACTATAAATTTCCTTCTCCTTCCCCCTTTACTGGAATCATTTCTTTTTTTACTTATTTGTATTGTGGGAACACATCCTTCTATAATTTTCTAAGAATTAGTGCAAGGAGGTAAAGTTTTTGCATCTCTGCATTTCCTTTTCTCTTTTCTTTTCTTTTTTGACAGAGTCTCACTTTGTCACCCTGGGTAGACTGCGGTGGTGTCATAGCTCATAACAACCTCAAACTCTTGGGCTCAAGCAATTCTCTTGTCTCAGCCTCCCAAGTAGCTGGGACTACAGATGCCCACCACAATGCCTGGGCTATTTTTAGAGATGGGGTCTAACTCTTGCTCTGGCTGGTCTCAAACCTGTGAGCTCAGGAAATCCACCTGATTTGGCCTCCCAGAGTGCTGGGATGGGCCTAAGCCACCATGCCTGGCCCCTGCATCTCTGCATGTTTGAAAACACTTTTTAAAATTTTCTTTTCATACTGTTTTGATAGTTTAGTCTTTGTGAAATTCAGGATTTCAAATAACTGCCTCTCAACAGTTTTACATCATTTCTCAATTTCCTGGCTTCTAGTCAGGTTCTTTAGAAGCCTGGTCACATTTTGGTCTTTGGTTCATTGTATATCATGTAGAAGAATGGGCTGCACTCAGATTAGTGAGTACACTGTTCTGTTTTTCTCCCCCAAAATGAAAGGGGAAATCCTCTTTTGGTTAGAAGATTTAAATATTCTGCTTACTGCACGTATGAATCTTTATGCTCACAATAGTTGGACTTGGCATCAGAATGCTCTAATTATAAGCAGTAAACCTGCAGATCAAAAGTTGGCACAAGAAAACCTCAGATGGTTTTTTGGTAGATGCCAGATACCATAAGTGTTATTTGTGGTTTTGGCTTATATTAATATTTTTGATTGTTTTTTCTTTTTTTAAATCTTTTCATGGTAATGACTTTTAGATGAAGTAAGACTGTCTGCCACTGAAGTCACATTGTACACAAGTTCATCCTAGAATATGGATACCTTAAGAATGTTTAATTAGATGTGGAAAAGACTGTACTATATAATGTTCCCCCTCTCGGGAGGTCATTGGGATCACATCTTCATCTTCTATTTCAAAAATTAACAAATTTATTATAATATTAAAAAATTCTGTATCTGAAGGGATTTGGAAATGGGGACTCAGTAGCTTTCTCAGTCTTCAATCTCAGTCTTCAGTTCTGGGAAATTTCTGTGCATTATTTTTTTGGAATGTCCTTTTTTATTTTTTTCCTCTTTCTGAAATTCCTGCTAGTTGACTATTGTCCATTTTGAATTGATTTAATTTTCTTGTCTTTTAAAAGAATATTTACTTCTGGTAAATATTAACTGAATAATATCAATTGCTATTAAACATTTTTATAACTGTTGTCATATGTATTTCTCATCTCGGGGGCTCTTTCTTAAATTATTACTCTTTCTTTTGTAAAAAGCAACTCTCTATTATAGTTTCTTATCTTTAACGTTTCTAAGATCTCTTTGTATCAGTGTCAAATCTGCAAAATTTTCTTTTGCTTCACACATTTTCCTTGCTTTTTATGTGCTCCTTTCTTTCTTTCTTTTTTTTTTTTTTTTGTGATTACTTTTTGTTACTGGATATTGTGTCAGAGGCTTCCCTATCAGGTGATCGTGGACTACCTATTTATGTTAAGAAGGAAACAATTAAATGATGATTGGAAGCTCCTTGTGCCTGGACAATGATTGTCAAAGGAAGACTTTATTGTAAGTGACTGAGCCGTGAGTCAGTGTCTCACTGGTTCAGTTTTGCTACAGAGAAAATATCAATCGTCTGCCAGGGAAAAGCAAGAACAACTTCTTGGCTATCCAGGACTAGGGAAAGCATCTTGGTGGCCCACAGCTCCTTACACACTTTTTATACCATTCTCAATATTCAGTTCTGGTGTCTACCCAAATTTCAGACTTATCTGCTGCCTCCAATTTCTCAGCTCTTCCAGGATCCTATGGGTAAATTGGTTGGTTTCTTATGGGCTGTTCCTTTTGACAACCTATAGATTTCATTTTTTACTACTTTTCTCCTTGCACAAAGTCAAGTCTTTCCATCTTGTACATTTTATCAGTCTGTCTTGTTTATTACTGTAACTGTCATATAATCTCTATCTTTGGGGACTGATACTTTTTTGTTCTGTTATTGCCACTTTACTGAAGATAGGAAAAACTAGTATTAAATCCTATATGTTTAACCTAGGAGAAAAACTTTGAGGAATGTGTGAAAGGAGAAGAGGAGGAGTTAGTTACTGATAAGAATAAGAAGGTGATTCCAGCTCATGAGAAATCAATCATGTTACAACAAAATAAGGGAGCATTTAGGAAAGAGTTAATAGCAGTGAGATGAAGGTGCTCTGTCTCACTGTCTCCAGCTGGAAGGGTTATCTGGATTTGAACATTTGCCAGACTAATTATAATTTGGAACAACGTTTTAAAAAATTAACTGTCTCCAAATATTTATAAAACCAATTTCTAGAGGAATACTTGTCCACAGCCATATTTTTGAAGCTCATGGCTTTAATCTGGCCACTTAGGGGTAGGGTTATACTGAATATCCTATAGAAGCCTGATTCTCTGTACTAAGATTTTTATTTTTATAGCAAACTAGACCTTTCTCCATGGTTCCTTAACTCTCCCACTGAGAGAACTAATGTATCAGACTAAGTCAATGCATTTTCATTTCCTCAGATTTTGCTATTCTATGGTCTAGCCATTGCTTTTAAAACCATTTTCAGTGTCTAAAGTCCGATCTAGATGGATATTCTGAGAAGGAGAGAGGAGCAAAGTTCATATCCACTACACATTTGATGATTCTAGTTTCCTCACAATTATACTAGCAGAATAGGAATGGAAGTCACTTATTCTGAGAATTTAGAGTTTATAAATAGAGAAGAAAAGTGTATTTATTTTATATCTCTACCATTTCTATTTGGATAGTCTGTGAAGCAAGGCAAATCTACACATGACAATAACATCAGAAATGCACCCAGTCAATTTTCAAGACTTTCAGCCATTACTACATCCTCCTGCTAAAAGCTCAGTATCTAAACACTGAGCCAAGGGTCCTGCACTCCAGAATTATCATACATCCTTATATAATGCCTATTGAGATACAACTACAGTAGATACGATTGTACCTAAGAAATGCAAACATTGTAACCTAATCATACCTCACATTATTCTGAAATAATAAATAAATAAATACTATGCAGAAAAATTGCCAATAAAGGCTTGGTGCCTGTAGCTCAATGAGTAGTGTGCTGGCCACATACACCAAATCTGGTGGGTCTGAGCCCAGCCCAGGTCTGCAAAACAACGATGACAGCTGCAATCAAAAAATAGCCAAACGTTGTGGCAGGTGCTTGTAATTCAGCTACTCAAGAAGCTGAGGCAAGAGATTCACTTGAGCCCAAGAGTTTGAGGTTGCTGTGAGCTGTGATGCCATAGCCCTCTACCAAGGGTGGCATAGTGAGACTCTGTCTCAAAAAAAAAAAAAAAAAAAAATGCCAATAAAGTTAGAAGCAAATAACTGTCTTCTGTTAGTTATCAGAAGACAAGAGACAGTTATTTATCTTGAGAAGTATAAAAATGTAACTTCCTGAAAGCTGTATACAACATCTCTCTTACACCCTTTTTCAAAATTTGATGAATGAGTAAGGAAATGGAACAGCCATAAGCTTTGAGTATTTCATGAAATGTTATGAAATCCAGAAATGAGTGGTTTTTAATTTGTCTAAGAGACAAGGATTTTCATGAAACTTTCAGAGACAATAACGTCCCTTGCAGAAACCCTACAATGACTGGGATAATTACAAGACACAAGAGCCTCCTCCAAACTGAGGCTGGATATCAGCTAGAGAGCTAGGCCAAGAAACAGCCAAGTGTATTTCTCATGGTGTTTTTATTTCTTCCTAGGATTAGATATAATCTTAGGCATTGTCATGTGAAATTTCCTCTGAACTTCATTCAATAAACATTTATTAAGTATCCTTAATGCTAGTATTATTTCTCATTCTCCTTCTTCAGTAATAACATGGCCATGACTTATCAAAGTCTGAGGGTTGTTCAAATTCATCATGCACTAAATTAAAGGCATAAACAGGAAATGTGCTCCACAGGCAGTCACTTTACATTTTATTTATTTAGTTTTTACTAAACTTGCCCTTTAATACTATTCCATGGATTAATAATTTTAATCTTTTTTGCATTATTTCTGTTGATGTGCTGAAGAACCTTAAGAAATAATGTTTTCTGTTGGCAGCCTATAAAAATTCTTGGACTCTGCTCTTACTTCCTATTACAGTATACTCACTGCATAGCCATTAAGATTCATATCATTAAAATGATAAAATAGCTTGACTGTCTCTGTGTTCTTTGAACTGTCTAGTTGATTGCTAATAGCTTATACACAGAGCATTACCTCACAGCCATCTGCCAGGGCAAACCCTCCACCAACAAGAATGGCTATATCCCAGGGCATGAATGACTGAAATTCTTTCCAAGTAATCAGTGGAGAGTAATCAAAAGCAACTGCAAAACAAAAATCACACATTGCTTAGCATATGACAATAGGACACTTTCTTTTATCACCTTAAATAACCATCTTGCAGGAAGTTTGTAATATTCCTATATTGTTTTTAAAGAGAGGATTTGATCTAAATTTTGAGAGATTTCCAGCTGGCTTAGGAGGGACATTATAGTATAAAATATGCTATAACTTAGAAAAATCCTTTGGATAATATTACAGAATGAGTTTGATAAATAATAACATTGTCATTTATAATGCCATTCACTCATGCGTTCATCCCACTAACGTCTTACTCTACTGTGAGTAAGCAGACTTACTTTAGACTATACTATTCTCTGCTATGTAAGATATCTGTAATGTTCCATTGGTTCCAAGAGCATTGGTGTAGCTTTTTAATTATTATTAACTAATTTTTTTTATTTATTTATTTAAGTCATAAGACGAGTCATGATAGGTTCATCAGGATTTCAGTTTCAAGGTAAGTCAAGGTTAAGATTAAATAATTTAAGTGTTATTTGTGAGACCCTTACAATGCTCATAAAGTAATTATAATAATTTGTCTTTGATATTTGCATTCTGATCTGTCCAATATTTTACTAATAAGTAGTTCATTTATGGACACAGCATATCCATTTAACATTTGTGCATAACAGGAAGTGCTCTACATGTGAGATTTTAAGGTCACGTATGAGCCTTCTTCCTATCACCATTCCCCAAACCCAAACCAAACCAACCCTCACCTGTGACTGAAATGTTGCTATTGGGTTTCTTACTTGGATTAAGACCATATATCCTATTAAAACACAAACTTCTCTTGTAAATATTTCTTATTTAAAATTTAATATGTCTCATCTGTCATTTTTAAACCTAGTAGGAATATGTTAATCAGGGACAGGTGTTGAAGAATGAAGGGAGAGGGAAAGGTGGACAGAAGCAAGGCTCTTTCTAAGGGAGGGGATTCAGATGTGGGAGCCAGGGAACCTCAGGCTAACCACTGGGTCTTCTGTATTTGCCACTGCAATGGTCAGAGTCCTCAGGGTCTCACAGATATCAATGCTCAATATTACAATATCTCCTTAACACACAGTGAGATACTCCAATCTCAAGTAAAAACAAAAGGCATCATTTCTATACTATGCTGTTCACAAATATCAGTGAATTTATTTGGAAATCTGACACATTTGTCATTCATGGATTTTGACTCAAAGAGTCAGGTGGACCAACTCAACCACATGACTCCTAGTTTCATCCTACTTTATAAGAACAAAAGGCTAAACCACAACTCTACTAACTTATTTTTGAACAATTGTAAATTATTTTTCCCACATCGACAATACAGGAATCTGAAAACTCAAAATGTGGTATTATCATAAAGCATAGCTAGGGATGAATCCTAAGCTTGAGAAGTGTACATGTGTGTGTGTGGGGGGGGGAGTACACACATACACATATGCACGCTTTTTTTGTCCATATGTCTAGACACAATGAGTGTTCCCACTGAATACCTTCCTGTCCATTATAACCTTAGGCTATAGCCATGTGAAGTTGGTTTGCTTTTTCTCTAGGACTACTTTGAAACTGTAAATGTTCTTTCTCTTGAAATTCCTCTCCTTTTAGATCCTCAGCATGTATTACCAAGTGCTCATCATGAAGCAATGATTTCCAAATTCTTGTCCTTACGTTTACAATAGGATGATTAATTCTGATTACAGCAGCAGGCTTATCCTGGCTCAAATAGTCGGTGGAAGTAGGTTTATCCTGGCTCAAATAGTTCCACTCAATAGCAGAGCCCCGACCATGGTGCAAAGGGAAATCTACTTTTCACTTCTGCAAAGTGAGCTGATCCTGCTCATGGATGGAAGTTATGTGCTGGCTAATTATGAGTTTATAGTGTGCAAAGAGGGTATGGGAAGCTAGGGGTTCTGCTGGCATGGCCATTCTTTCTGTTCTATGTGATAACTAAAACTGATGGCATTTTATGTTTTACTCTTCTGTCACATTCATTCAGAACGATTAATGATACTCCACCAATTTCTCCTGTAGGTTTAGTTTTGGTCAATCTCTTAGCCGGGATAAGAAAAAATAGGAGTCCTATAAGTAAGGCAACAGTTGAGTCTGTGATAAAACCAGAGTTCCTGAAAAAGAACAAATATGTATATTAAAAAATGGCATCAATCGATTATGATAATAGCATGTAAGCAGTAATGGTCATATAACGTATTTATTCTGGATAATCTATTCTAAAATCTACGGATTTCCAACTAAATGATGTAATTTACTGAGCCAGTACTTTCAGATTACATTTCTATTATTCCCGTATTTCTCCTTATTTTGAATACCATATACACACATGCTGACAAATTAGGCCAATATGGTAAACTTTCCTTTTTGGGTAAACTTACAGATTTGTTAAATGATTTCTTCTTTGAATTATTTCTTTTAATCATGTTGGTAGAGAATAGAAGTTGAAACAGTTGCCAGGGTAGGCAAAGCCTCATATAATTGATATATAACATTCATTGATCAAATTGTAGCAAAGCATGATGTTTCTGGAGTCCCCAGAATCTCTTCTATAAGCATGAAAAGAAATTGATCTTTTTTTTCCCAACATATAACACCTGCTTCTGGGGTTGTAGGCCTTAGCCATATAAAACAAATGAAATCAACCCATTTTATGCTTTGTACCCTATGAAACTCAACTAAGAATATAAATTATTGGAGTGGTTCATGCAATGCTCATAAATGATTGTTGTACAAATTAAAAGTGATTTGGGAGCAGATGGGTCTTAGAATCACTGAGCCATTCCAACAGCTAAGACAGGTTCCCAGAAGCCCTCAATAGATAAGACACACCTGGAAACCAAATATAAATGAAATAGGCATAAATAATTAGATTCAATTTTAAAAGTTAGCAACATTGCCTTGTACATTTTTATAACCAGAGAAGAAATGTGTACATTCTAGAGATTATTTTCCTACCTGTAACTCAGTAATGTATACAGTCTTAAAGAAGCTTTTCTACAACTATAATTTACTTGAAAAATCTAAATACCAGGAAAATTAATTCCCTTTCTCAAGCTAACAATTTGTAAAGAAGTCTGCTTTTTAAAAATATACACTGATTTTCTCTAGTGATTGACTACCTACTTCAACATAATTTATTATAAAACTTAACCAATATTTATAATTTTATTGTTTCTTATTTATTTTACTGCAGTTATAATTTTTGGCTGAAATTTTCAGAAAATTGGGCCACGCATCATGTAAATGGCCTTTGTTTTATGTGAAAAGACACATTGAAATCAGTCCAAGTTCAAACAGATGAAATGAAAACATTAGTTAGTAGCTATAAATCTTGATATATAATTCTAGCTTTAGAAATTCAAAATACCTAGAACCTGTACATAACAAATATATTTTCCAGAATATATACCTTAAATACATAAAATCAAGGCATAAACACTGAAATAATTTATTTTCAAAAAATATCTTAAATTATGATTATTTCATTATAATGTAGTTTTAGTTTATTATAGATTAAGTTTTCTTGATATTACAAAATAGTAAGCTTATGCAAATTGTATTTGCTTTGGGTTTCCCAATTAGATTAATATTTTCCACTCTCATCCTCCTTCAAACATTCTCTCCTATTGTTTTCTCTCAGAATTTCAGGTGACATGAGCACCTTCCCAAGGCCAATACACTATTTTCCCACTGCAAAAAAAAAAAAAAAATGTCACGTATTACAGTTTCCTTCCATAGGAATAGTAAGTAGAAGTTGATTGTATTGAATTTCCTGTTGGAATTTCTGCCAGGTTTTTATTAGCTATTGTCTTATTTCATTCAGTTCTTACATACTGGTGTTTACAGAAAAAAATCTTCCTAATCTAGGGGGGAAATTTAGATTCTAAAAAGAAAAATAATGGTTTTTTATGTCTGTCCAGATCCTACCACAAAGTATTAGTCCATTATTAAACAATAACTTGCTTTAAATATTTGCTCGGTACCTTCTTTTAGTACTTCTTAAAATAAAATTTTACTCCTAAAGGAAATTAAACGTTTGTATAGCTGAAACTGACCTTCCCAAATTGGTACCACCCTGCATTGCTTGACTTGCGTAGTTGTTAGGAATTTGGATTCAGACTTTGCACTCTTTAAAAAATAAATATTGGCAGTGCCTGTAAATCCACAAGGTTCTAATTGAGGGAAGGAGGAATTTCTTTATTCCATGTGGGCAGAATATACTTGACACAAACAATTCTGGTCTCTGCTCCACAATGCATGGATTTTTGCTGAGGGATGTGAGACAGGAAGTCCAAGAAAGAAATCTGTTGAATTTAGAAATTGGAGTACTTTAGAAAAAGATAGATTGGGAACAAAAATCTCACAACCGAATTATTTATATTACATGTGGGATGGTCCTTAACTTAGAAAATTATGCTCTTCTCTTCCTCCTTACTTCCCATGCCTCAGCAATGACTGCTTCCATATAATACACTGCGTGCTAAAATTAACTCTGACCTCGCTCCTAACATCACCTTCAAAAATCAGTCTTATTACTTATTCAGGAATTCCTTATCTATGAAATGGGGGCTGGGCCAAATTTGTAGTGAACTGGTGCGAAAATGTTCATAAAAAGAGAAAAGGACCAGATATTGAATCAAATAAGCTGTCCTTTATAGAAGTAAACAAAAAAGTAAGATGACAAAAATCACAGAATATGAATTTATATCAGATTACTAAGGGGCATCGAGTGGCATTTACTTTACATAATAAATATTGATGTAGTTCTTTACTAGGTTGAAAGGCAACACTACCCTGAGTCCTATGACCACTTTTATTTTCCGCATGAAGAAACTGAAAGTTAAGTGACTTGCCCAAAGTAAGTGGAAGAGTCGGGAAAGAAGAATGTCTTCCACCTTCTATGGAAAGAAGGTGTCGGGAAAGAAGAATGTCTTCTATGCTCCTAACCACCGCAGAACATAGCCTTTCTGCAGATTATATTTCTAGTTTTGTAAGGATGGGCAGAGCCTTGTCTAATGGACTGTGAGTTTTAGTTGCAGGGTATCACGATTACCCTTTGTGTGGTGTTCCCGTAGATATCATTCCTTATACTTTGTGGGGGATTTTCTGTAAACATTCCAAGTAAAAATATCTTTTCAAGAGAAGAGAAGAAAAAAAAAATCTCACACACTCTTCCAGAGTTACAGGAATCACACAGGCAGGAAGCAGAGTATTAAATGGGGAAGGCTGACAAATGAAATAAGGATGCTCACTCTGAAAAAAGCGTGGCCCAGCCAGGAGCAAACCCCGGGTCTCGGCTAAACCACAGCAGGGCCATGATGATGAAGAGGACTAAAGTCACAATTTCTTGATACCTGTGGAAAAATATCAATGCCATCATTTCCTATTTTCTTAGTCAGGATATTTGTAGGAAATCCCTGAGCTACTGTCAGGAGTAATCTCAACAGAACTCTAAAGACTGGAGCAACTGGATGTGGCAATAATTTGAGAGCATCAGCACAGGTGGAAAAAGCCTTAGTCCTCTGTGGGGACTCTCGGTTTCTTTTCATTCTATCTGGCAAATTTTTATTTAGACAATAATATATGTTTTTCCATGTTGAGTTACATCCACAATGCTTAGCAATCTGGGGGGGGGGGACAAATCAAGTATTATGAAGACTAAAGGTAAGAATTATACTGCATTTGGGATTCATGCTAAATGAGTAGATTCTAGTTGCTCATGCCACACCTTTAAAAACTGGTAACTGTGTAAGGTGATGGATATGTTAATTTGCCTCAGTATTATAACCTTTTCATTATCTATATGCATCTTATAGCATGTTATATACTTTAAACATGCATAATAAAATTTATTTTAAAAATAACTAAACAAAACAAAACAAAAACACCTTGCAGGTACTTAAGCGCATATTTTCTTATTAAACAGCTACTTGCAATATGAGCAGCACATATCTCTGTATGGATGTGTATGCCCACACACACACACGTGTGTGTGTGTGTGTGTGTGTATGTGTGTGTGTTTATCTTACCTCATTGGCCCAAGTTTTTGGTATTCCTTCTTAATCACCTCAGCACAAGCTTTTTGTTGCAATGTTTTGGTTTTGCCACATTTGAACATCTCCTTGAAACTAAAAAAAAAAAAAAAAAATCAAAGAAATCTTTTCCTGTCACCTTCCTTTAATGGAAAATATTTTTTTGGTAAAATCATCATAAAATATGAATCTTCCTGCCAATAACAGAAATGTGTGTTTTCCTTCATATTCCTATCTTCTTTCTTGAATATCCCCACTTTCCTATTTTTGCCTGGTTTGCTCACTTTTCAATGCTCGATTTTTGTTGTATATTTTCCATATCTTCCGATCCCTTTTTTTGTCAACTCTATTTGCACTAACACCTAATAGTGTTATAATAGTGATAATCTATTATCACTAACACTTTATTATATACTTGACCATTAAGTTATATTTTCAAAATATGTTTATTATATCTCTTGGTGGTTAATTGCTGCACACAGGTAATTGTGATCCCAGCAGTTGTAATAGATAAATTATCCTGAGGGCAGGATAGTGACGATGGTATAGATATTTCCTTTGGCCCAGTATATCTAGGCACTGGCATTCACAGTAAATACTTAGCTCATCAACTCAGTAGTACTTCTGGCACATTTATAAGACAGTTGATGCCAGATTCCTCAATTGTCACAGGTATGCTAAACTTCAGTTAGGCACGAGGGCAGGAGAGTCCCACAGACTGATCATAGTCCACGTCTGAACTACGTCTATTCTCAGAAGTAAAACCAACTCAACTACATTTTTTCTTTAAGATTCTTCAGCCCTATGTCCTAAAAGTGTCTCCTATAAAATCTTTCAGTTTATTTCCAATGATAACTGCCACTCTCCATTACATTTCACTGTTTGTTTAGCAACCCCTTCCCCTGTGACTAATTTTTCTGTCCTGAAGTACAGGGTCTTCAAAACTTTGAACAGCTTTTACAGCATACTTTTCTAGATATAGATTTGTAATAATTCCTCCAGAGGAAGAAACAAATAGGGAAGTGTCTAGATTCTTACAGATTATCTCCTGTAACTTTTGTGAGTAGTTCTGTTAGTTTAATTATACATAGGAAATGAAAGCAGGGACATTTTCTTCCATAAATTTGTTGGACATTTCTGAGGGAGTGCATAGGAAGGCTGGATGATGGGAGAGCAGTTATTATTCAGAGACAGTTACAGCTGTTCCTGTAACTCTTCTGTTTATACATATTTGAACTGTGATTCTCTTTAAAGGAGAAGAATTTCTGGAGCTCTTAAGCTACCCATCCTCTACATTCATAATCACCCTAAACGCATATACCCCAACATGGAACATGAGTAGATGGACAACACTGCATTTATGATCAGTGAGTCAATAATTTCTTTTTATAACCTCAATTAAATTACTGATGAGTGCCAGTCTTGAAATTTTAACCCTTGTCACAACATAAATAGTAAGCTTCATAAGACATGAATCCATGGTCCACCCAGAGAACTATCGGTGGAAGATAAAATTATAGTCAAAGCAAGAGATAAGGATTCCCTTAGAAACTATTTCCCATCCAGTTCACTCCTCCATGTACTTGGTGGCAGACAATAAACAGTTAAGTGAAAAGCCAGATTGGCTTTGCTACAGATGAAGGTTAATGCTTTCACAAAGGAACTGGAAAGCATATGACAATGCATCAACCTCTCCATTTAAATAAATTCAGTGACACTGATGGATGAGCTTCTCTTCCCAAGTATGTTGAGGTCATTTATAATGGGCGAGTTAACTGCGTTAACAGTCAGCACACTAATCGCAATGTACACTAGTCCTCTAGGGGAGTGGCTGGTGATTGTGTTTGTCATCTAAAACCTTTGGAGGTGAACACCCTGATAAACTGAAAAGGACGCTGAAAAACTAGCAGAAGCATGAAGGCACGTGGCATCGCACCAATAGTGGACACCAAGGGGACTGTTTCAATATGCCATTGATCATGATTTATGGAGCTTGCCTGATGTATACACTTCAAAAGAATTTTTTTCTCATTAAAAACAAGTATAGTTATCCGTATACCTGACCCTTATCTTTTTGATATCTCCTTTTTAAGTGGTAGCCCATTTTAAAATAATGACAATGGTTGCATATAGTGTATAATGTCAGTACGTGTAGCAAGCAACAAAGAATGAAAGAATCATGGGCCTGTGAGTCTACTGACCTGAGATTCCTGTCCCCCTGCCCCAAATTGCCACCTGTACAATTGAATAGGGCCTCAAAGGCTTAGCTTTCCTGGAAGAGGCACTGAGCATGCAGCTGGCCTGCACCCCGATGCCCACCTGCTGAAGCCAGTGACATTCTACACACTTCCTTCAGCAGGTGGGCATCGGGGTGCAGGCCAGCTGCATGCTCAGTGCCTCTTCCAGGAAAGCAGGAGGATGACCACATACTGTGCCCACAATCTGGATAGAATTTTTCCAAAAAACTCATAGTACCATCTTCTTACTACTAACGAATCTGTGCCAGTGCTGGAGCAAAAACAGAAATCTGAATCCAGAGGGGAGAATATCAGCCCTCATCTTATGAGGCTTGGAAAACATGGGCACAGGCATCGAGCCAAACCCTATCACGGCACGCATGTTGTTTTGCAAAGGAAGAACAAATAGCTGACTTCAAGTTCACTGGCTTGGTCACTGAAATTAGTTAAGTAAAACCCTACAGAAATTAGTTTGAATTGTTTTATTTTTCAGAAAAAGAAATTCCCACGGTTGATATACAGCTATGTTACTTTTCTTTTTGGAGTATTGTTAAATAATTTGAAAACACACTGTTGCATTTCATATTTTGCTCAGGAGCCTTTCACATTTGGTAAACACTTCCTGTCATTTAAATCATTAACACACTGGTATTAATGAACTTTGGCATTTATAATCCCAGCCAATGCAATATACTGAAATTCTCTTCGATATTACACATTAGATATTTTAGTGGCAGAAGTAGGTCTTTATCGATCGATAATTGTTTCTTCTGCTGTGTGTGTTCAATGTGGATCTGTGTGTGTTCGAATTATGGCTTTGGCAGTGACCTTCCTGATCTTCTGAGTCAGTTATATCATTTGGCATTTGAAGATACTGAGACTGAGAATGGGTCTGGACTTGCATTCATCTGGCCTTTGAAAAGCCACAGTTTTATCCCTGGTTTCATGATTCCTAATTCAATATTCTTCTCACAGAGAACATTCTCAGATTTTTATTTTCCTTAATATTTGGGGGGTGATGTGAATTTTTGGTGCCAACATGAAGCAGGAAGCCCTGCATGCTATAGATTAAAGAAACTTGATAACCCAAGGAAATCTTCCATTAAACCAAGTGAAGGGCAAACCTTCTTAGAACTCGGAAGGAGAGGAAAAGAAAGAAAAAAAATTATATTTATTGTCACTGATCTGGTAAAGACGGTAAATTTTGTGTGTGTGTGTGTGTATATATATATATATATATATATATATATATATATATATGTTTTACTTTAATAAAAAATAGAAATAAATTTAAAAATTTCTACTTTAACCAGTGGGATATCAAAATAAGTGTCTTATGCCCTTCTGGACTATTAATATGTTATCAGCTTAGGATTCAAGGTTCCCCAGAATGGATTTGCTTTCTGCAGACTCTTCCATAGCCAATGCTATTTAAATGAGATCCCAATTTATTCTTAAAATACATGTTTTGTGACTAGGAGAAATGCAGAAATACAGCGTGCTTGGTAATAGGTAAAGGAGCATTTGAAACATAGACACTTTTATTTATCCTATTAATATGGAATATTTACTTACTTAAATCCTAGGAAAAGCCACTGAAGCCAGATCCATGACAAGAGTAAAATAATAACAGTAGCCGGAAAGGATAATATAAACCACGATCCAAAGTTGATGCAACGGCAGTCAGGATAGCGTCTGTGTATAAATACGGAGAAGTGTTCAGGGAAGAAGGGACAGTGGAGACCTTTCTGATGGTGACTGGGAAGCAGAAATCCACATCTATCCCTTTCTGCTGACCAAGAAGGAGGCCTTGTGATACATTCACCATTAAGTAGCGCAGTTTTACTCCTTATCTGCTGTCTCGACTCTGTAACTGCGTGATTATTGCTTCATCCCACAAAAGCAAGAGTAGGCATGTTTGGATTTTGTTCCCCATGTTCAATCTTTAAGGAAGTGCTGGTGAGAAAATCCAGTATAGTAGTTGATACTCACTGGACGTGCGCAAGGGTAAGTGTGTTTTATTGTTACTCTCATATTAGTACATGAGAGAGGAAAGGCTTATGAGAGTAACAGGACTGAGAGTCTGGCACGGCGGCTCAGGCCTGTAATCCCAGCACTCTGGGAGGCTGAGGGGGGAGTTCAAGACCAGCCTGAGGGAAGTAAGACCCTGTCTCTACTAAGAATAGAAAAATTAGCCAAGCATGGTGGTGCCTTCCTATAGTCCCAACAAGTGAGGAAACTGAGGCAGGAGGATCGCCTGGACTCAGGAGTTTGAGGTTGCTGTGCATGAGGCTAAGGCCATGAGACTCTACCCCAGGGGACACAGCGAAACTCTGTCTCAAAAAAAAAAAAAAAAAAAAATTAATAGGACTGAATGTTCCCATTTTACCTTGGTAGCTGGAACCCTTAGCACCCAAGAAGGGACTGATTCAGTGATACAGCCCATCTCATCTCTCACGGCCGTTTCCCTCTCTGATTCTTCTGTCTCAAAGTACTACAACCATCTTACTAGGCATATAACAACCCTTTTCTTCCCAGAACTAGATTGTGCCTTGGAGCTTGGTCAAATGGAATAACACTGAACCAGGTAAAAATAATTTAGTTCTATGAAACACATTAACTTTTTTTTTTTTTTTTTTTTTTTTTTTTGCAGTTTTTGGCCAGGGCTGGGTTTGAACCTGCCACCTCCGGCATATGGGGCCAGCGCCTTACTCCTTGGAGCCACGGGTGCTACCCCACATTAACTTTTCCTTTAACTTTTCTAGTTAATTTTAACTTCTAAATTCACATAACAGCACAACAGCAATGGAAAATAAAGGTCAGATATAAACACAATTTCTTGTATAATCTCACATTCACTGTTCTAAAACATAGTCTAAATACTAAATAAATTCTCATAGAGTCATTCATGTTATAACTATGGAAAAACAAAATAAAATTAAAGGAACAGTTATCTTTAATTTTTTTTGTTGAAGTGATATCACAGAGTTGCAAATTTAATTCAGCAAATGTATGGAAGTAATAAAAACATAATTAACATCTTAAATAATTTTAAAATTATTTTCAAATAATGTCAAGGCCTATATTTAAATCATACCTTATATTTTGTCATCTTGAAAAGATCATGTAAATAAATAAAATGTTTCATGCAACATCTGTATAGCAAATTTATTAATATTTCAGAGCATTTTTTATTCTACTTTAAGATGGTCCCTAAGTGATGCAAATACTTAAAAAAGATAGTTTCTCAAAACTCCAGATTTCTAATGTTTTCTACAATTTTCTTTGACCTTATGAAAAGTTACAGATCTCCCGGAGCCCCAGAGTTATCCCTATCAATTTGAGGCTAATTTTTATCTACCTGGAAGAGATACAAGGATCAATTTACATATTAATGCAATTGGAAAGTGGCAAATAACAATGAGAAATGTTAGAAAGTACACAGATTAGATGGGTGGAAAATACTTTAACACACACGAGGCTCTATTGAAAATTGCTCATATTTGAAAAATGTTTATTGTCTTTAATTGGAAAATAAAATGAGGAAAAGGCTTGAGCTGATTTCCTATCAACTTACTAGAATTGGATTATAGAATGACCTCTGCTATTCTATTAAGCAAATATAACAACACCTGGAGATACTACTGGGATTAGGGTTAGAACAAGGCTCCCAAGTCTGGCTTCACTCTTTACCCTCTGTGGCTCACACCTTGAATTCTGGCTGCATGGCTCTGCCTACCCACTGGAGAGAATACTATAAAATGTGTTTAAGTAAAGAGGAGCTTATTAGAATTTTTTACTTGGAGGGATAGTTTGTCAAAAAAAGAAAAAAAAAAAAAAAAAAAAAAAAGGAGGAGGAGGAGGTGGAGAAGGAGAAAGAAGAACAGAAGCTGGGGGCCCGTAGCTCAGTGAGTAGGGCATTGGCCACATATATTGAAGGTTCGAGCCCCACCCGGGCCTGCTCAACAATAATGACAACTGCAACCAAAAAATAGTCGGGTATTGTGGCAGCGGACATCTTTATCCCAGCTACTTGAGAGGCTGAGGCAAGAGAATCGCTTAAGCCCAAGAGTGGGAGGTTGCTGTGATCTGTAACACCACGGCATTCTATGGAGGCTGACATAGACATAGTGAGACAAAAAAAAAAAAAGAGAGAGAGAAGAAAAAGAAAAGAAATCTTGAAAAACTTAAATTTTATTTTGTTTTTGTTTTTTTTCTTCAATAGGTAATGAAGTATACAAATTTCCACATGAGATTGTGGCTCCTACAATTATAACTTTTACCCTTAGATTTACAGTGAATATTGTTAATAAAGAATGAAATTAATGGCACATTCTAAGGGATTAATTTTGCTGTGATGTCCCTTTTTTTCTCTTTGCCTCATATCCTACAAGTGAAGTGACTGCAAACATTTGCCTACAGCAAGCAAAGATTTCTTCCATTATGAACTATGCTAAGATATTCGATTACGATACAAATCTTTTTCTTTCATCCGACCCTGTTGGGGTGTCTACCATGTAGGTATTATTCCAACTATTGGCAATTCAGGGGTGAATGAGATGGATGTGGTCTAGGCTCTCCTGAAGTTTACATGAAAATGAGACATACAGGCAATGAAAAGGTAAGCATATAATAAAATAAACAATAAAACAGAATAATGTAATAAAAAGTTATTAGGGGAAGGAAGAAATTTCACATAATGTGGTCAAGGCAGGTGATGTTTGAGATGATATTCAAATAGCAAGAAATTCTGTGAGTAATTGGGACACAGTGTTCCAGAGAGACGAAAGAGCCAGTACAAAGGCCTTTATAATGGAATGAATTTGGTGTGTTTATGGACCAAACAGAAGCCCACTGTGGATGTGGGTAGAGAGCTAAGGTTACAGTGACATGAAATAAAATGCAAGTGGCCAATACGGATCAGATAATAACCATGTAGGTTTTCAAAAAGAATTTGGATTGTATTAAAAATGCAGTCAGAAGTAATTGGGACATAGTAAGTTAATGATGACATCTAATTAGTGATTTGCATTAAACGTGGAGGCTCCTGGGTACGTTCTCAGGCTTTTGAAGATAACAAAAGTAGAAGGAGGGTGTGGTGGGCAGAGTTCCAAGAAGGCGCTACAATTCCTTTTTCCTGGACTATATGCCTTGCACAATCTCTTTCTCTTCTATATGGGTAGAACTTCTAAACACAATCAGATCTCCTGTGATCAGGTTGTTTTATGGCAAAGGTAAAGAGATTTTACTCAGGTAAGCAAAGACCCTATCAATTGACTTCGCATTAATCAAATGGGGATTAACCTGAGTGGGCCTGACTTAATCAGGTAAGCCCTTATAAAAGCCTTTCCTGTTAGCCTGAAGACGTAAACTTCCACATTGTCAGAGGAAGGGGCCACATAGCAAGAGCCTGCGGGTAATAGCTAGGAGATGATAATGACCACTTGACAACAGCCAATGAGAAAAGGGAACACCTCAGTAATGAAACTGCAAGGAACTGAATTCTGCCTCCAACCTGAATGTGTTTGGAAGATTACCCTAAGCCCCTGTCTGGGTTACAGGCCCGGCTGATACCTTGATGTCAGCTTGGTGTGACCCTGAGCAAAAAACCCACTTAACCTGTGCCTGGACTTTGGGCCCTCAAAAATAAGGACACAATGAGGTGTGCTATTTTAAGCCACTAAGATGTTTGTCATTTATAATGTAGTAATAGAATATGAATATACAGGGAAGGCAAAGAAATAAAGAAATTTTCCAGGGGAAGCAGGGTGGAGTGGAGTGGATTTTAGTGTAAATTAGGTTAGTACTGGTGACAATGAAAAAAAGGCAAGAGATGTAGATCTGTTGGGGATAAAAGTGAGGAATTTTGAATATAAGACATCTACAAAGATATTTCTTTTACCATTCCTTGACTTGTGAGCCTGTGGTAGTTTTTAACACACAATTAGCAACAATGACTGTGCTGATGATTGATAACACAAGACTTTTCCAAGCTGCTTTCTGTACCTGTAGATTTCACAGCTGACACCTACAAACTAAATAATTAGAAAGCTATGAAATTTTACATGCAATAAATAATCTTCTTCTCTTTATCCTGTAGATCTTTTGTGCTCTTAACTAATAGCTGCTGTATTAGTTAGGTGATACTGATGAATCAGAATGGTTGCTCACCTATGAAAGCAGTAATTGCACCTAATAATATTTCTTTTCATAAATTAATTCTGATAGCAAAAGATTATTCAGTTATTTATATGATTTCCAAGAATAACTAGCATTTCATTAGGTCTTGATATCAATTCATCTCAACCAATGTTTATTAGTCCCCTACTGTGTCCCTTATGGGCTAAAAAGCATTAGGACAATGATTCCTTCATTACAAGCCTGGAGTCCTCAAGAGTGGTAGTTGTACATGGGTATGGAGGAAACCAGTTTATGGATGTATAAACACAGATCATGATAAAAATGGTGATTAAGAAATAGCTGAGTAGAGTTTCAAATGATATAACATTTCTATGAGTAGAGAAAAATGGTGGAGGTGGCTGGTGTAGGGTCCCTCAGGTTCCCCTGCTTTCTTTCTGTGTTTGGATCAAAAGAGTGACTTGGCCTCTCTGTGACTCAAGCAGACATAGGTTTTCCCCAGCATGCTTGAAAACAAAGAGGAGCCTTGAATATTCACAGACACTGATAAAGATATCTAGGTGTAGGAAGAAATTGGCCCTAACCCTGAACCAATTTCTTGAGTGCCTGTATGATAACCATTCCCTAATTCCCTCACTGAGGGCACAGCAGAGTATTCCTCACCTCTCACTACCCACGAGGAAGATTGCTGCAGTGTTCTGTAAGTAAGTTCCCTTGGTAAATACTTTGGACTGATATTCTGGTATTTATCTTGTGCTTCTTTCTTTGGAATTACGATCAGATCCATTTCAGGACAATTTGGGACACTCTTTGTGGTAATTCCCCTTTTGTAGCTTTTGAGGTGACTCCACCTAAGTGTTGATCTGAAGATGAAACAGCTGATCTTTGAAGAATCAGAGTAAGAAGTAAAAGGTTAAATGCAGAATAATATTTACTAGAATAGTGTTAGGGAAGGAGATCAGGTGGCGACTGGAAGGGTAAGGATATCAGTGGAGCAGAAGAAGGGAAGGGTCAAGTAGAAAAAGCAAACAGCCAAGGAACCTAATGAATCTGAAAGATTATAACAGCAGGTGGTAGAACAAAGAATACTTCCAGAATGCCCTGCTCTGAGGATTTGTCAAAGGCAATGGTGAAATAATAACATGGGGGGGATAGGGTTTTCAGAATTTAGGTGCCATAGCTCCTAGATCCTAAGAATGAAAAAATATTTCATACTTCATAACTGAATTAGATAATTTGCTCAGCCTGGTTAGTATTATTCTGAAATTTTACTTTCCAAACCACACATTAGCACATGAGATTGGCAACAAAGGAAAAGTAGTCTAGTTGGTCATATACTCAACTTTGCAGATATTTTAAATAGTATTTATTATGTGTACATGTTTACATTTTATAAGAAGAAAATGCAACAAAAGAATGTGAATGCTCAGATAGTTCTTACTTATCTCTGGCAGCAGAAAATTTGCTTTCTAAAAGAAAGGTAACCATAGGCCTGGCACCCTGCTCTATGAGCACAGACTTGTGAGGTAGTGAGGGTGCAAAATGGAAAGGGCCCTGGGCCTCAGGCTACCTGCCTCCACCTCCCAGCTCCTTGGCTGACTATCATTACTTAAGCTCTCTGGGCCTTAGTTTCCTCTTTTGTGAAATGAAGGATTTATACACGTTTTGAAATTTCTCTGTCTTCACTTGTTCTCTCCTTCCCTCCTGTCATCACCAAGAAGGACACATCCTTCTCTTTCAAGACCAACATCTCCGGCTGGGTGCAGTGGCGCAGGCCTATAATCCCAGCACTCTGGGAGGCCGAGATGGGCAGATGGCTTGAGCTCAGGAGTTCAAGACCAGCTTGAGCAAGAAAGAGATGCAGTCCTCAAAAATAGCTGGGTATTGTTATGGGCACCTGTAGGCCCAGCTACTTGGGAGGCTGAGACCAGAGAATCACTGGAGCCCAGGAATTTGAGATTGCTGTGAGCTATGATGGCCAAACCCTCTACCGAGGGCAACAAAGTGAGACTCTGTCTTAAAAAACAAAACAAAACAACCCCAACATCTCCATTCTAGTTTAGAATTTCATTCCTTTATTCTGTTTAATATTATTTTATTTCTTTTCAACGTCTCATGTGTCTGTGTTTTTACTGTCTACTTTCCCTGACTGTAAAGCCAAACAGACATTTCAACCTCATTCTAAAAGGAGGTTCTGCCTCTGACAATACCAGGCTTGTTCTCTTCTTTTCTTTGTCAAACTTGAAAGAAACATTTCAACTTGTTGCTGTCCCTCCCCACTACGTACTCATTCCTTAACTGTTTTCAGTGTGAAATCTACCCCAATTTTTGCTATTCCACTGAACCTGCCCTCTTGGAGAATGCTGATGAGGAACAAAGCCCTTTCCTTGGCCATCATCTGCCTTGACTGTCTGCTACACATGCCGTTGACTCATACACCATTTTGAAGACGGTCTCCTGCTTTGGTTTTCCAGGTACCCACATGCATGATCCATCTCTTACCTTGATAACCTTTCCTCATCTTCTTTTTTGTCCATATCAACCAAAAGTGTATCCTTATCTTGATTCTTTTAATGTTTTTTTCCCCTTTGTGACCATTTCTGCACTCAAGAATTTAATTTTTGCTTATCTCTCTCTCTCTCTCTCTCTCTCTCTCTCTCTATATATATATATATATATATATATATATATATTTGCTTATCTACATATATATAGATCCCCAGATGAATAACTAACTCAAGTAATGCATTTGCAAACACCTGCTGAAAATCTCCTGTGGATAAACTCTCCACAGGCCATTACAATGGATTCAAATCCAAATGTATTACTTTTTCCAATGAACCTGAACTTCCCATGTCTTCTCAAGGAATTCATGGTTGCCATCATCACCTATCCAGCTTTATGGAAAAAGTCACCTGAGTCGCCCTAACTCTGCCTTACCCTCAAATCCTCCCACTTAATTACTCACAACCTTTTGACGTCTCAATGTCTTGAGTTCAAATCCTCCTATTGCTTCAAAACTAGGCTGGATCCACCTTTCATCATTTGTCAGCACTTTGATCACAGACTCCTAATTGGTATCCTGTCTCCAGACTCTGACAGCGCCGATCTGCACATTGCTTTGTAAACTGCAACATGCACGGATTATTCCACTCCTCCCGAAGAAAACCTGTTATGGACTTTGGAACATTGACCTTATGAATTATTTTCAATCATTTTTCTTCATAAATATGGTGTTTACCTCTCTTGAAATTGTTTCAAGTTGTGTAGACCAAGGGATATTGCACAAAGCTATAGCCCTCTTTTAGGACAAACCTTGAGGTATGTTTGTAGGAAGGTAAATTTTTACCTTTGGGATCTGATTGACCTTGGTTTGCTCTTTAATCTGCTAAATTGAGCTTCAGTTCTCTTAACTTTAGTAATAATAATAACTGGCATGTATTGAGCACATGCTTTGTGCTAGGCCCTAAGTGATATTTATTTTGTATAAAACTCAAAATAGTCCTCTAAAGGAGAGATTATGTTATTTTTATAATTTTTCTGGAAATATAAAAGGCTTAGAAAGCTTAAATAATTGTCCAAAGTTACCTAGCTGGTGAATGGAAGAGCTGGGATTTGAACACAGACATTCTAACTCCAGGGCCTATGTTTTTGATCGTCATTGTATACCACCTCCACAGCAAGGATATATAATGCATATGTAAGTTATCTGGCAAGGGTTTAATACCTATTACCACCTATCTGTCAAAAAGCAAATGATATTATGTTTACCAATTTTAATGGTTTTCATTACAAAAGTGATTATTGTAAACAAAAACGATTCTACCCCTGTAATATTTTGAAATTAAAAATTTTTATGTTTTTCCCATATGCATGTTTTGTTTAGATAATCACATGGAATCTTCATCTCAGAATGTTTTATTTTTTTATTCTCTAATAGAATTAAAAACAGTATACTGTCATTGTCAGTCCTCAAAAAATGTTTATTGATTGAGTGAATGAATGGAGGTCTGCTTTTGTGTGCAATGAATAACTTTTAGCCGACTCAGAAATCATTATTATATTCTTGGGTTTAAAAAAGAGAACAAACAACATAAGGCCATTATTATTACAATATAGAAATTTTCTATAAAGACATTTTATGTGTATGTTTATATATGAGGTACACATATAAAAAGAATAGAACTACAGGTGGCGCCTGTGGCTCAAAGGGTAGGGCTCCAGCCCCATATGCTGGAGGTGGTGGGTTCAAACCCAGCCCTGGCCAAAAACCACCAAAAAAAAAAAAAAAAAGAATAGAGCTACAGAATGTTTTATACCATCTCTCCCTCCAATAGTTTATTTGTAAGATGTCATTTTTATCTAATGTAAATTGTAGAATGCCATTAACTCTGAGGTCTTTAGAGCTGGGAGAGATCCAAAATAAAATTGTTCCAAACAACCATTGATACTGCTGAAAATGTGGCAGGTAGTGCCAATGTGCCATTATTGCAGTAGATATGTGGATAAAGGGTGATTTCTCCCTAGATCCAAACATGTAAACAAATAATGTAATATTTTTTGAAGTTTTAAGCTTTTATAACATTTCCCAATGGAAGAGAATGCATTCCTTTCCATTGTTGCTTTAGGATGTTATTGTATTTTAAATTGCCAACATTTTTTTTTTTTTAATTAAATCATAGCTGTGTACACTAGTGGAAATGGGCCAACATTTTTTTAAAGGTCATTAAATATCTAGCTCACATAGGGGGATTTTTTTCTCTTCTATTCTTGTACTTTATATCAAAAAATGATTCTTTGACATTTTTTCTACTTTGCATATAATTCCTAATGTGAAGGCAACCTTTCAAAGATAAAAACCACTAAATTTCAAAGTATATTTTAGGCATTCTCTAAATTTAAGACTTCTTAATGGTGAGGAGAATTAGAAGGTCAGACAACTAGGAAAAATAGCTACTGAAATACTTTGTTCACAGTGCCAAAATGTTCTCAATCTGCCATTACAAATGGATAAATGCATTCAAAGAGTAAAGGAAAAAGTTAAATAAAACAGAAAATTTGGTTGATACACTGTGCAAGACACAAAGATGTTTTGTACTCAGTACTAATACCTTCAAACCCGGTACTAATTACGTCAACTGTCTCAAGTAATTTCATAGGAATGGTAGAAGCCATTGATTCTTAACATCAAGAAAGACAAAACAATAAGAGTTTTGGATAAATGGTAGAAGAAGAAACTCATGGAGGGGACTAAGATGTGGAATCTCTTCCCTTGGGGAAATTATGAGAAAGTATATGAATCTCAGAAAGAAATGAGGTACATTTCCTCTCTTGAATTGGGTAATATATTGGATACATCCTCTTTGGCACTGTGAATTTCAGAAATATCTCATTTATTTAAACCAAAAGGCTTTTAACAGTTTCTTTCTAAATTGGTTGTTGTAGTATTCATAATAGATGTGCCTTCATAGAGATTATTACACATGGAGGTCTGTATAGTATTGATACTAAAGCTTTATACTATTGTCCTTTGTACACAAGCTCACATTCTTTCTAGAATGAAGGTTGACATCCCTTGAGTTCTGGATTTCATGGAGAATATGTACATACAGAATGTTTTTCAAATAATTTCAGAAACTTTGTAGAATTTGTGAATCTGTTTCTTGCCTCTGAGCTCTAATTTTTCTGTGAGCTGATGACCTGTTCCTAGGATTCCTCAATGCTGCCCACCTTCTTGGAACTCTGACTATTATCTGTCTTGTTAGTAGAATCAGTCTGACATTTATGACATTTCTTATTACTAACATTTCTTATCCTTGTACAATCTTTCAAATCTTGTTTGAATTCAAACACGAAGTTTTCCATAATTAGTACCTCAGTCCACCACTCATTATTTAGGTTCAAATACCAGTCCTCAAACACTAGATAAATTGTCTTATGAAAATAATTCCTCTTTATTGTAGCTAACTACCCTTTGCAGTATTATTTGTAATAAAGAAAAATGTCTTCCCTGTTGATTAGAGTGATTAATCTAAATGATCCCTTAACTCTTGGCTAAGAATTACCTCCTCTGAGCTGACGTAAGGTATCTGTAGGTGTAAGTTAATACCCTATGCCCTCACTATTTAAATCTCAGTATGAAGAAAGATTTACAGACATATAGATGTCCTGATGGGGGAAAAAAGGGGAGTCAACATAACATCTCTGTCCTTGAATTTTTTTTAATCAAGTAAGAATAATTTTTATAATTTATGCCTTTGTTAAATTGCCAATTCCATGTTACTTACGTATTGAAATGCTCAGCAAAGATCAGGTTGGTGGAGGTACCAGTGATGGTTGACAGTCCACCAATGGTAGAAGAGTAAGTAATGCATAAACACAATAGTTTACACATCATGTGGTTCTTCTTTGTTCGATATTTGGTTCCTGTGCTTGAGTTCTATTAAACAACAAAAAATATATATCATGAGAATAGCTCTATTTGTGGTCATAACAAGTAGTTATGGACATTTGTTAAGGTCTGAACATTTGTTATGGACTGAATGTTTTTGCCATTTTTCAATTCATATGTTGAATCTCTAACTTCTGATGTGATAGTATTTGGAGATGGGGTCTTCAGAAGACAATCAGGGTTAGATAATGTCATGAGGATGGAGTCCTGGTCTGTGGGATTAATATCCTTGTAAGAGGAAATATCCAAGAGCTTAATGTCTCTCTCTCTGCCAAATAAGGACACAGTGAGAAGATGGGCATCAAATCCTATCAGACCTTAATCCAGTCTCCAGAATTATGAGAAACACATTTTTGTTATTTAAGCCACCTAGTTTGTGGATTTTGTTAAGGTAGCCTGACTAGTATAGCACTTATCATTTCCATCAATAATTTTTTTTCTTTTTTTATTTAGAGACAGGGTCTCGCTATGTTGCACAGGCTGGAGTGCAGTGGCTATTCACAGGTGTGATCCCACTACTGAACAGCAAGGGAGCTTTGATCTGCTCCATTTCTGACCTGGGCTGGTTCACCCCTCCTTAGGCAACCTGGTTGCCCCCTGCTCCCAGTAGGTCACCTTATTGATGCTGAACTTAGTGCAAATACCCCATTGGCAAAGCGCAGTCCAGTCCAGTACTCTTGGACTCAATCTATCCTCCAGCCTCAGCCTCCTGAGTAGTTGGGACTATAGATACATGCCACTGCATTGGGAATCATCAATAGAAATTTTAAAAATAAAGGCCATTTAAATTGAAACCACTGAGATATTTTACAAACATAATTTCATTCATTCCCTCATGCTTCTGATCCGTCCTTTCCCTCATGCCTTCCCCTCTGACCATTCTTCTCAAAGCTTTCTATTGTTTTTATGCTAATATTGGTGGTACATAGTAAGGGTCTCAACCTCTTTATGGAGGCTTTCCCCACCTTGGTACCTCACAGGATAGTTCCTAGAGGATACCATGGCTAATGTTGAATGTTTTCAACCCCATATATATAATTCAGCATTGAGAAGTGAAGTTAGTGTCCTCCTTTTTCCCTACTATCTCTTCTAGAACATTAATCCTTAGTCACACAAAATGAACCAATTTTTCTCCAAAGGTTGTGTAATTTGGGTGTATCTTTCTTTTCCCATTCTTTTAACCATGACACTCTGATCTCCTCATCACCTACTAATGTCACTTCAGATAACATTTGCACTTGGCACACAATCATCGTCTCTATTCCAAATCATGTCAGCATCTAGATGTCTACACCATGTTCATGAATAACTCTTTGAATATCCTGGCCTCACAGATTTTTGACCTCATTTCCAAACACCTTCAACTCTACTCCACCTCTGTACCCTCTCCCCCCCATCCAGTTACATGTAGGATGGTGGCATAGATTCAAATGGTTCCATCTAGGAAATCAATATTCCAACTGTAAGTGTTTTCTTTAACAACAGGACTTTGTAGGGTGCGAGTCAAAAGCACCTTCATTTTTTTCTCTCATCCATATAAATACAATTTGTTGGTTTGATTCTTGCTGTTTTTACAGTGAAATTCAGGGCATTGACCTCTTCTAAATCTAGGAAGCAGATACTAACATAGATAGTCTCAATATCTATCTTACCATGGCAAGTAGGAGACTCTTCCCTTCCCTCCTATGGAAGCTAAAGTCCCTTCATCTTGGATACTAATCTACCATGTAGACTTCTGAATAACTTTAGTTGCAGGAATGCCTGTAATGTGATTAATTTATCTACTGTTCCTTATGTAAGAGGATGTACTTACTATAAATCCTTCCCTTATGTCAAAACACCATGATATTATCACACAAATTATAGGCTATGAGATACAGAACATTCTTTTTTTTTTTTTTTTGCAGTTTTTGGCCGGGGCTGGGTTTGAACCCGCCACCTCCAGCATATGGGGCCTGTACCTTACCCCTTTGAGCCACAGGCACCGCCCGAGATACAGAACATTCTTGCTTTTTCCTGGAAGGGTTGGTTTTAATTGTCCTTCTGACAGTCATATACCTTTTTCCTATAGTACAGTGGGAGGTAATAATGCAGAGATCTATCTGTCTTGCTATAACCCAAGACCATACTTCTCTTTGTAAGTTTCCCAATAAATGTCCACATACCAATGAGGAGGATTTTTCTGCCTCATTTTTTATTTCTTTGCTAGTCTTCTGCTTTTGGGGGTTGCTCTACATATATATTCCTTTAAAAAAACACTCCTTTATGGTGGTACAGGTTTCCGGGTGAGAAGGGGATTGGAAAAATACTCCAATTTTCTCCATAAAGTAGACTATCTCTCAGCCTTCTCATTTTAACACTAAGTTTAAGAGTCTAAAATTGTTTTTGGTCACCTCACTTGCAAATCCTGTGTAAGTGGAATGTGGGAATACTTGTGGTATATAATTGGGGATAGAAAGAATCTAATTTTACCATCCTACACACCAAGAAATTGACACACTTGCCAGTTTCTTCTTACAACTTTGCTGTTGAGTTATTTCTATCTCTACTGTCCTTCAAGTCCATTGGCAAGTCTAGGTCTCTTATTCCCAGTGGATTGGTCCTCTCCTTTCCTCACTTCCTTCTTTATTCAGTTTAGATTTCATAATAAATCATTTAAATAATTTTCTTAACAAACCTCTATAAACTCTTTTTCTTTGAGTGGTATTTATTTATTAAAATTCCGACTTTTGATTAACCTAATTATTTTCTCCAAGTCAGGTCTGCTCCTGAGTAGCCAACCACTGCTGGTAAGAATTACACACAGTAGAACTGATTAGATTCCCTACATTCATGTTCACAGATGTCAACTGTTGTGTCATGCTGTTCTACCGTACTATGTTTCTCTGACTAAATTACCTGTCTCCACAAGAAAATTTAAAACCTCTTTTTATCTCCTTACACCTTCCTCTCAATGCTCCTTCACAGTAAAATGTAGAAACCTACTTAGATCTTCCTCACCTTCTCCTCTTTATCTGCATATATATAACAGAGCCAACCTCTCTTCTCTAACTTCATCTTTCTGAACTCTATTATCTCAGCCCTTCTCAGGAAACTTTCACTATAGCCTATTGGAATTGTCATCAACATTTATTATTTTAAAGTCATCTTTACAGGAAGAAAGAAGGCTTTCTTAAACCTTTTATCAATTAAACAATGGCCCATCTCATCTTCATTTTCATAGCCAAACTACCCCAAAGAGTTGTGAACATTTACTGACTCCATCCCCTTCTGGATCCTCATCTCATTCCTCCTAAAATATACTTGCTATGGTTATCAACAACCTTCACACAGCTAAACCCAATAGTTTTTTCGCAGTCTCAACTTTATAGACCTCTAGCACCACCTAAAATAGTTAATCACTCTTCTTTACTGAACAAAGCTATGCCTTGAGCTCCTGTGATATCTCACTCTTCCAGACTTCCTTCAATATCTCTGAATATTCCTCTGTTTCCCTTGCCAGTCTTTTTGTCTTTACCCTTCCATAAAACTAATTTTTTTGAAACTCTGCCATAGGCCCTTGTGTCTTTTCACTAGTGTTTCTCCTTATAAAATCTCATGTTTTCATTGATTTACTGAATATTCATATATTAGATCACCAGATTTCTGTCTTTGGCCCAGGCTCCCCTTAGATTGGTATATCTACTTGATAATTTGAATTTCTTAACTAAAACTCTCACTTAAAAACGTTCAAAATCAAACTCATTTCCTCCTTTCTCTAAGCTCACTTTCCAGGATCACCTTTATAAGCTAGTGGCATCAGTGTCACTAGGATAACAAAAACTTACAATGTGCTTAGTGTGTAATAAGCACTGGTCTAAATTAAATTAAGATATACACTTTAGTTTATTTACATTTTACCATGCAGTGAGGTAGATACTATGATAATGCCATTTTGCAGATAAAGGACATGAGAATAGAGAAGTTAAATGAATTGTGCAGGGGCCTGAAAATGGCAGATTTGGGTTTTGAACCAGGCTGTCCTGCTTTAGAGCTCATACTCTTAGCCACTATACATACTGTTTGTCTTCCTTAAAAACATTCTCTTCCTTACCCCACTACACTCTGTCAATTTTACCCACTTGAATATGTCTGGATTCTGTTTTTTCTACCTTACTGTTGTTGCCACCTTGGTCTATGTCAGTATTGTCTCTGACCTAGGTTACTGAAATAACACCTTTATAGACTTTTTTGTACCAATTCTTACCTATTTCAGACCTGTTCTCTACATGGTAGACTTTAAACAAAAAAATCCAAATGTACTTAAAAACTATATGAACACTTATCTTTTGTCTTTTTATGTTCATATGTTTCCAAAATACATTTGGATTTTTCCTTAAGGTTGCAGCAGTTAGGATAGGTCTGAAATAGGAATAGATACAAAGAGATACATAAGGAGGTTATTGCAGGAACTTAAACTACAAGTTCTTTATCCACTCATCCATCAATGAAAACATGGGTTGTTTTCATATCTTGGCTATTGTGAATAATGCTGCAATTAACATGAGGGTGCAGATATCTCATTGACATACATATATCTACATATATCAGTAACCCCCCCCCAGAAGTGGGATTACTGACATATCAATTTGTTTTCTAATTTTTTTTAGATCTGCAGTGTTTTCCAAAATAGCTGCACTGATTTCTATTCCCACCAATGGTATACAGGATTCCCTTTCCTCTAGGATGAACAGAAATGTCCTTATCCACACAGATAAGCATGTTGTCTGAGACATTAGCACTGAAAGATCTTTTTGAGAAGTCATGAAAAGGAAAAAATTACTACTCACTAAAAGTCATCATGGATGGGGAAATGCATTTAGCATGGCAGGGTCAGGTGCACTGGATTGTAACTTACCTTACACTTTCCAATTAAGTTAAAGATCAGCACCCAAAGGAATCTATGCCTCAAACAAAATAAATTAATTTGTAAATGTCCCTTTTTCCTTATATTTTATACATGGAAATGATTTATATTTTCCATATGATAAAAATTTCCACTGAAAACATCAAAATAAATAGTATGTAAATAAAATAGAAAAACAAGTTTAAAATTTCTTATGAGTGATGTAAAGTGACAAGTCAAATTTATGGCTGAAGTGATAAACATTTTATTATTGGGAAGATTTCAAACACAAATCAGAAAGTGATGCATAATGTGAGTCTTATTGAATTAATAACAAATGGAAACTTAAAAATGCAATGTGTATATAATTTCTTGTTGCCACTTTAAAACTTCCAAAAATAAAAATGAAGAATAAATTGGATTTCATATAAAAGCTTAACTGCCAATATATGCATATGTATAAAAACAATGATTAAGATGCATTGGCAGATGTAAAACAAAAATCAGAACACAAAAGAATTAATACATCTGCTATGCTGTATCTTTTACAAGTTTTCCACACCTTTTTTTCCCTCTATAAATACCTTTTAATATACATTAATGCTACTGTATTAAATATTCAGAGTAAGTTCAAATTCTGTAGTGAATGATAACACTAATAGGTCATAAGACAAATTAAATGTTAAGTAGAGGAGTTTTTTAAGTGAGAAGGGAGATGCACAGTCTGTATTATCTAGCCAACAAACATGAGCCCCGCACATTGGACTCATTGCTATTTTTACTGAGGACTCATGTTCACTGGGCTGAACTAGTGAAAAGGTAATAACACTGTAAGGGGCAAGGTTTGAAGACCAGACAGGCAGTAGTAGTATGTACTGAGCAGAAAAATAACTCCTAGGAAAGTCTCAAATGAACCACCAATTAAGACAACTAGTGGTACAGAAATTATCAAAGGGGGGGGGGTGTATTCCAGCACATCAATCTTTAGTCTTTTGCCCAGATCGTAGCTTCAATGAGAGCAAGAGTTTGACTCTAGCCCAATAGGGAGTTGAAATAAGTTGTGTGAGGAGAAATTAAGACTCTGATCGTGAGAGCACACGTTTGCAGACAGCAAAACAACAAAATAACCACTTTTTTCTACAAGTAGAGGAGGAATTTGGTGTGTGTGTGTGTCTGTGTATTTTATTTTAAGAGTGTGGGAGAGATAAAAAATTCCAAAGCAAAGAGTACATGAGGGGCAAGCATCTGGAGAGGTGAGGATAGCGATTGCCGTGGTTGAAGTGGCCAGGGTAAGCTTGTTGTGCTAAAGTGACCACAAGACATTATCACAGGTATTTTCTGTATGGAAAGTATCAAAAATTTGACTATCTGAACAGGTCTCCCAAGCAACATTGGAAACTCAGTGACAATAGAAAAAGAAATACCTTGAAAATACTGAGAAACACTTATTTCCAATCTAATATAATTCTAATATATAAGAAAACTTGTATCATAATATATAAGAAGACTTATGTGAAATTAAATATATAGAAAGATGTAATTTTTTACATGGAAAAAACCCACATACTTGTATGTGACTAGAAATAAGGTTGAAACGGAATAAGTCAAAACATTAACAGTGGCTACTTCTTGATCTGCTACCTTCTTGGTATTTCCAATATCTTCTACAATCACAAAGAAGTTTTTAACAGATAAGATAATCATAGACTATTAAAGTAGACAGATATTTAGAGGTTATCTGATACAAAGCCCTACTATTTTGGAAGAGCAAATGAATCTGAAATGTGACTCAGTTGGTTAACACAGAATTGAAAGCAGAACCCACGTATCTGGGTATCATCCTTGTGATTTTCTTCTGTATCACATTCTTTTTACTTGTGTGAATTTTTAAAACTACATCTGAGACTTTACATTTAGTTCCACTTCATCCAATCATAGCCCGTTGTTTTATTCAGTACTATTCAGTCATAAATTAATTACTCCACACAAATATACTACATTTAAGACCTTGTGAGTGTGCCTTCATCATCTGCTTCCAAGTAACTGAAAAAATTTCTACTAGGACTTGACCAAATGCAGAATCCTATGACATCATCACAAAGGACCTGTCCATACAAAATCCCAGCAGGTTCAGATATAACTCCCTATTGCCACCTAGTGGCAGTAATTCTAGATTTCTTTCATAGCTTCCTTCACTGAATATACATATTTCTGTCTCCATTGTGGCTACATCATAACTTTGCTTACAATGCAGAATTCAGGTTTTCCGCATGTGGTTTAAAGCTCAATTAACAGCTGAGTAATATGATATATATTACTTTTTCTGTCCTCCTTTTCCTATAAATTAGAAAATATCTTGCCCCAAACCTCTCCCTCCTGTGCTTACTTTCTTAAGTAGATATGACCGAATCAGTCCCAAATATTCCCTGATTATTTATATCTTCTCTCAATGTAATCCAGAGAGAAGATACCTAGACCACACCAATGTTATACCAATTTCCAAGGACTTCCTACTTGTCCTAGATCTAGTTACTTTTTTCTTTTAACTGCAAAGAGCTATCTAGACTAAAATCTACACTCTTATCAATACTTTGGCCGAATATTGACTCTAGATTGGAAATAAATGTTACTCAGTATTTTCAAGGCATTTTTTTTCTATTGAGTTTCCAATGTTGCTTGGGAGACATATTCAGGCAGCCAAATTTTTGATCCTTTTTAAAGAATCAGTTTTTCTTCTTTGAAAATATTTAAGTCTTCTTATATATTTATTATTCTGAAATCAGGAAATTTTAAAATTACCTTCCCTGTGTGCGTTTATTTCATCCATTTTAATTGTACCTGAGGGCCTTGTAATCATAAAAATTGTATTCTTCCAGTATGGAAGTTTAAAAAAAAATTTTGTTACACAGTCTTTTCCCTTTTCTCTCATTTTAGGGAACTTTAACTCCTTTGTGGGAGGTAGATAGGTTGACTTTTAAGGACCTTGCCTTACTCCAGGGGTAGCCAGGGGAAAGCGCGGACGGAGAGCCTGGGCTGCAGACCCAATCCCCAGGGGCTTATCAAGACCACTGGAAGATGAAAAGAGCACAGAGGGACCTGGACAGGAGGGACTATCCCTGTGGCCTAGACTCAACAGGTGGAGCAAGGGGCGGGACTGAAGCAGAGCAGAATTCTTTGAACTCCTGATCTGCAGCTAGATCAGGGAACCTGGTTTACTTCCCCACAGGGAGGTGGTTTTCCCCTCCCGTTAGCCTCTCTCTGTTCAGTCTTCCTGCAGACTTGGGAATCTTTTAATCCTATCGTTTGGTATTTTTGCACATGTACTTTTGTTAGAAATCACTAAAAGCCTTCTGAAGAAGCCAGAGAATTGCTGCACTGTCCCCATCTGCCACTGGACCTGAGATGATGACCACCTTTCTCCAGGCATTCACAGACTCTATGTCTTAAACTGGGGTAAATTGCTGTCATTGTCCTCAGTGAGGTTTCCCCAGGGGCTCTCAACCAGGTCGGGGTACCAGGCCATGACCCCGACATTCCTTCATCTTGGTCTTCCTATTTTGCCCATTGAACTTGTCATTTATGTTTGTATATCTTTTAGAGTTACATTTATACTTTATGCATTTAGTTTATAGTTTACATTTATATATTTTATGTTTTTGTATTTTCTCTTTTATAGAATGCTACTTATATTTCATGAATACAACTTCTTAATTTCTTAATATAGTAATAATATTTTCTTTTCTCATTTGTTTTTCTTCTTGCCCAGTCTCTGTTTCTTACTAGTTGCTGTTTTCTTTTGTTTGTTTAACTAGAACCCTCTCTTTCATGCCTAAGGCTTTCTCTCTTCAGCTATCCAGGAACTTTTGGTTTGTCTACTCACATTTCCCTCAGTGAAAAGCTGCTTAGAAGCTTTGCACCTGTCTTTTGGGACTTGGTATCGAGCTTTGCTGTGGTATCCTCTGACTGGCCTTTTTTGTTGTTGTTGTTGTTGTTGTTGTTGTTGTTGGTTTTTTAGAAAACTCTAAAGCCAATATGCTTTCATCTTTTCTCTTGTACTGATTGTGTTTACCAGGGCAGAATCCTCTGGCCGCCTACCTGCTGACACCTGGAAGGCACAGACCTAGCAGCCAGGCAGATGCTGCAGAAAGCAGAGGTCTCAACATTCAGCATATAAATGTTCACTCAGCGTCCCTATTTCTGTTGTGACATCCTCCCCCCAGAAAAAGCATGCCTGGTTCTTCTTGGTCTCTATTTAAACTTTAAAGATTATACTTCACTGGAGCAGAAGGGGTTGCATCTATGTGGAGGCGGGGGGGGGGGGGAGTGTTAACTGCTTCAGAAGCAATATTTTCTTATACCCACATTTAAACATTTTGAAAAATTTAAAGGCTGCTGGTTGCAAATTGGATTGTTTATTGGGTTTCCCCACTACTGATTTAGGATTCAGCTTCTATGGAATTATTGGATATAACTGAATCAGTTTCTATCAGTCCTTTTACTTTCTAGCTTACAAAATGATTTTTGCTGTCATCCTTTCTGTTGGCATTTATACAACTGTGCTTACTGACACAGGGAACTGGCTTTGGACACTGCTGCAGGCACTGCCTTAGGCATGGCTTGGGCATTGCTACAGCATCGCCTGAGTCAGGAAGTCTCCAAACTTAATTACCCCAATCAAAATGGGATGGAAGAAGAGCAAGTTCCAAGAGGTTAGAACAAAGATGGTGGAGAAAAAGAGGTTGTCACCCTGATTACAGGAAAACGTGGCACCTTGAATACTCCCCCCTTTATTTAGCTTATAATTAAGCCGCTGCTTACATAGAAAAGAAAAAGGAACCCTGGGGATGGTTCTCTTCTGGTGGGGGAAACTAGCCTCTTCTCTGTCTGTGGAGTAGACTTTCTGTAGTTTCTGAATAAATCTCAGTTTCTCTTTACTACACTGCCGGCTTGCTCCTAAATTTTTTCTTACTCCTGAATTCTTTCTTGTGCAAAGCCAAGAAACCAAGGGCTTAGACTTCAAGTGGCTCCCAGCATTGGGAATCACTTTCCTGTGTCATTATGACTTAAAATTCCGTGTGTTCTTGTTTTCATGGAGATTCAGAACACAGTAGTGGCAAAGACACCTATTCAATCTGTTATCTTAATGGAAAAATACACTCTTTTATTGGAAAAAAAGAAATAAATTAATCCTAATAATTAATGCACAAGCTGATGTTGATGCTTACATGGTCCATAGGTTGGTGGATGATGTAAGTAAAAAGAGGAGGGGACAGCAGAAACTCCATGTGAGGACCAGTATAGAGACAGTCGTTTTGCTTATTTGCATATTGAGTTTACATGTGTTCGGGTAAGTGGATAACACATTATGTTACTTAGCTTTCATTACACCAGCATCCACATAATGTACTTATGGCTTTAATGATTTTTATAAGAAAATAATTTCCGGGGCGGTGCCTGTGGCTCAAGGAGTAGGGTGCTGGCCCCATATACTGGGGGTGGCAGGTTCAAGCCCAGCCCCAGCAAAAAAAAAAAAAAAAAGAAAAAAAAGAAAAGAAAGAAAGAAAATAATTCCCATAAAGAAATCAGAGAATGAAAATATTACCTACATTGACTAGCAAGAAAATGTAAGAGGGGATCCTTCCCTTACTTCTGGCGTGAACTCTTCACAAAGACCTAGGAAAGATCTAGTAAAGACCTACTTACTAATATCCCAAAGAATCCAGAGGAGTTGGTAATAAAATTGAAGTTATCACTAAGACTCTTAGAAATTGATTTATATCACTATAGTAAGTAATGAACTATTAGATATTATGAATGGGGATATAAGTTTATACAGTAAAAACTTATATTTATTGTGCCTGTGATGAATAGAAAGATAGTTAAAATTTAGCACTCAAGACATGAGAACTGTTTAATTTTTAGCAGTGTTGAAAATCATGATTAAATTGTGTAAGATTTACTTACACAATTTTATTTTCCTAAGTGTTAACTATTTAGCAACTTCCTTTGTAATTTCTTATCAAAGAGCAAAAGTACCCAAACTACGTGTGCCATTGAGAAAAATGTTTTCTCTATAGTGGTAAGAATGACTGTAACAAAATACAAATAACATAGCAGATTTGTGTATCCAGTAGCATGACAAATTGGATTCCCCGTTAAACAAAATGCTTCTCCAAATATTAAAAGTCACCTTTTAAAATGTATCATTATTTTAAAACAGAGTTTTAAGCAGGATTTCAGTTTATCTTGTTACAAGGAAAGCCTGGAATGAAAGATAACACCCCAAATCAATTGTGTACAGGGAATCATACAGAAAAACACTCATAAAGCTAGTGTCCTTTGCAGAAGTAGATACCAAAGAAATGTCACACTGACTTAAGGGAAAGCATAACATTCCCCGAAAACTCCTTGCCACGAGCACTGTTTAAAGCATACATTGGTTGGTGTTACTTGTGTGTTAAAAGAGAAATAGCAACGTAATTGAAAACTTACAGGCAGCTGCAACCCAGAACTTAAAGAATTTCCATAGACATTTCAAAAGAAAGTAGCCTTTCTATGTTTAAAAGTGCAAGAAAATAAGGCAACAAAATTAGAACCAGCAGAAAAAAATAAGAAGCCAAAGAGAGAAACCCACGAGGACGTCAGACACATCTATTAGATATGCACACAGAATATAAGTAAATTTATTCATAACTAATAAACTTAGAGAAGGGATTGAAAGCGTAAATACAGAGAAAGATAGTATAAAAATTACCAGGCAAATCTTAAACATGACAAATATAATTTATAGAAATTAAAATTAAAGTAACTGAATTTCAAAACTCAGTGGATGGGTCAATAATAAAGCAGACATAGCTGAAGAGAGAATTAACTGAAAGATAAAGCAGAAGTTACTGCCCATAAAGCAGCTCAGAAAAGAAGTCCAGAAAAATAAAATAAAAAGAGATGGTAAGAAGCCTAGAAAATACAGTGAGAAAGCGTAACTTGTATTTAATTGGAGACATAGAAGGACAGAGAACTAGCAGGAGGCATCTGAATATTGAGAAATAGCACCTGAGAATTCTCAAGAATTTTTGGAAAAGACAAATACACAAATGTAGGAGGAATATACACTTAGACATATTAAAATACAGCCCTAGAAAACACACCCCCACCCCCACACACATACACACAAGTCTTTAAGCAACCAAAGAGAAAAGCTTGCTTACAAAGAAATGATTTGGCTGATTCCTAGCTGCCTTTTCAGGAGGACAAAAGAAAGCCAAAACACATTGAACCACATACCAGTGTACAAAGAAAAAATAATAGTTTCTCCAAGCTGCCTATTAGCACTAGATTTCAAGAATTATAAAGACCTGTCTCTCAAACAAAAGCTGAGTGTTTGGGGTGGTGCCTGTGGCTCAAAGGAGTAGCATGCCAGCCCCATATGCTGGAGGTGGCGGGTTCAAACTCAGCCCCAGCTAGAAACTGAAAAAAAAAAAAAAAAAGCTGAGAGTTTCTATGGACAGGCGCACGCACTCTGATGGACTTTCAAAAGACGCGTTTAAGGCCGAGAGAGCATGACCCCCAGTGGTGGGTCTGAGAAGCGAGAAAACAGCAGAGAACTAAAATACTAATGAGTATAAACATAATCCTCCAAATTATTGATCAAAATAATAAAATTATATAATTTATAGAAGAATAGAGTGGAACTAAAAAACATTAGAGAACAATAACATGTACACAGAAAAGGATGGTCCAAAATAAAATGTACTAAAGTCTTTGCACTGTTCAGGAGGAAGAAAATAAATGAATTACTTTTAGATTTTTATATATTACATATATATGACATTATAGACTGAATTATGTCCCTTGATACCCAGATGTTGCAGAACTAACCCTCAGTAGGACTATTTATCTCTAAACAAGGGCTTTTATGCGTCTCATTGTGTTGCCTTATTTTCTTACATGCTCTATACTTTTATTATAGAGATAATTAATGTTAAATGACAGCAGAGCTCTATGTGACAGGACTGGTGTCCTTATAAAAAGAGTAAATGAGAACAGGGATCTCTCTCTACCGCATGTGCACAGAGGAAAGGCCAGGTGAGGACACAGTGAGCAGCGGCTGTGTCCACCACACATCAGCCCTGACAGCACCTTGATCTTGTACTTCTAATCCCCAAGACTGTGAGAAAATTAATTCTTCTGTTTACACCACCATTTGGTGGCGCTCTGTTACGTCAGCCCAACAACATGGTAAAATGATCAGGACAGCCACAACAGTAGACGCAAAGTATAGACTAGAATCCCTGTGTGTGTGTGTATGTGTGTGAGAGAGACAAGGCAAAAAAAAGAAAAAAAAAAAAAAAAAAAAGGAAAAGAATGCAGAAAGAGAGGGAAAGAATATTTGAGAAACATAGAAAGCTGGCAATATAAATTATTCTAAATAATATCATAAATAATTTAAATGAATAAATCTTGTCAAGTAGAGGCAAAAAATTTTCGTCCTTAGTAAAAGCACAAAAACTAGCAATAGGGTTTTCATAAGATATTCACTTACATTGTAATGACAGATATTTACAGCAAAAGGATAGAAAAAAATTTCAGGTAAATACTAGCCTAAAGAAACTTGTTTTACCACATTAGCAACAGAAAAATAAACTGTAAGATTAAAAATGTTTACTATAGATGAGGAGGTACATTGCAAAATGGTAAAAGGTTAATTAGCCAGAAATACATAAACATTATAAATGGATTCAAAATACCACATAATGTAACAATATATAAACACCAAAATTGGTGGAGAAATAGACATAAGAAGGGGAGATTTTAATAAAACAGTGTTATTAATTATTGAATTAAGCAGAATAAAAAAGTCATAGCCATAGCTAGAAAACTGGATCTAACAAAGTTTTGGAAAATATTGCACCCAATTACTTGAAAATAAATGATTCATTTTAAGCTCATGTAAAATACTTACCACAGTTGACCCTGTGCTAGCCTGTAAAGCTTCCTCAACAAATTTTAAAGAACTGATTTACAGACTACCATTTCTGAACACAAAAAATTAAGTTTAAATTTTTCTGTGAAAAAATCTACAAAGCCTCATTTATTTCAAATTTTAAGAAACACTCTAAGCTGCTGTTAGGTCAAAGAATCTACAATAATGGAGATCAGAGGACACAGCCTGTAAAATACGGGGTCTGGCTAAAGTTAAGAGGAAACTTGCATGCGTAAATCATTATTTTGGAAGAGGGTGAAAATCACAAAATGAATAATGTAGATAAATAATTTTAAAAGTTAGTAAAACATCAGCAGAACAAATGCAAAAATAAGGTGGATAGAACAAAATAATAAGAAAAGGAAAATAATAAAGTAGAATCCACACAGAATAGGATGAAAGGTGGTTCTGTGATAAGACACGGAAGACTTAAAAAGACATGTTTTTGGAAAGATTATTTGAAAATAAGTTTAAACATGCAAGTAATAATGTTAGAAATAAAAATAGGTATAACTATAAATACTATAGAAATTAAACAGCTATAAGAAGATATTATAAACACCTACACGCTACTACGGTTGAGATGGAAAGTATAAATTCCCAGAAAAATGCAACTAATTCAATAAGAAGTAGAAAATCTGAATAGTCCTAATGCCAGAAAAGTAATAGAACATTTTCTAAGTGTGGGAGGCAGGCAGGCTGAATTCCTCATTTAATCAGGAAGCCGTCTACTTTCTTTCTTTCTTTTTTTTTTTAATTAAAGCATAGCTGTGTACATTGATATGATCATGGGGCATCATACACTAGTTTCGCAGACTGGTTGACACATTTACATCACACTGGTTAACATAGCCTTCCTGGCAATCTCCCAGTTATTGTGTTAAGACATTTATATTCCACATTTACTAAGTTTCACATATACCCTTGTAAGATGTGACACAAGTGTATTCTCACCAATCCCCTTCCCTCCACCCACCTCTCCCCGCCCTCCCCTCCCTCCCCCCTTTCCCCCTTCCCCCTATTCCTAGGTTGCAATTGGGTTATAGCATTCATGTGAAAGCCCTAAATTAGTTTCATAGTAGGGGTGAGTACATTGGGTACTTTTTCTTCCATTCTTGGGATACTTTACTAAGAAGAAT
>CAUYPK010046333.1:0-19855 GCA_963574355.1 Loris lydekkerianus
GGGAATGCAAATTAATACATTCCTTTTGGAAACATGTTTGGAGAACACTTAGAGATCTAAAAATAGATCTGCCATTCAATCCTATAATTCCTCTACTAGGTATATACCCAGAAGACCAAAAATCACATTACAACAAATATATTTGTACCAGAATGTTTATTGCAGCCCAATTCACAATTGCTAAGTCATGGAAAAAGCCCAAGTGCCCATTGATCCACGAATGGATTAATAAATTGTAGTAGTTGTACACCATGGAATATTATGATGGAATATTATGCAGCCTTAAAGAAAGATGGAGATTTTATCTCTTTCATGTTTACATGGATGGACCTGGAACATATTCTTCTTAGTAAAGTATCTCAAGAACAGAAGAAAAAGTATCCAATGTACTCAGCCCTACTATGAAACTAATTTATGGCTTTCATATGAAAGCAATAACCCAGTTATAACCTAAGAGTATGGGGAAGGGGGAGAGGGAAGGGAGGGAGGGGAGAGGATGGGCGGAGAGAGGGTGATTGGTGGGATTACACCTGCGGTGCATCTTACAAGGGTACATGTGAAACTTAGTAAATGTAGAGTATAAATATCTTAAAACAATAACTAAGAAAATGCCAGGAAGGCTATGTTAACCAGTGTGATGAAAATGTGTCAACTGTTTATAAAACCAGTGTATGGTGCCCCATGATCACATTAATGTACACAGCTATGATTTAATATTAATTAAAAAATTGATACAAATAATCAGATAATTCACACTAGAAACCATGGAATTTAGGAGGCAGTGGAAGAATATTTATGAAGTGCTGAAATTTTAAAAAAAGTCAACTCACAATGCTACATTTAGTGAAAATATATTTTTCAGATGAAGGAATATTAAAAAAAATGTTCCCAACATATCTGCTTTACCAAAATTCTAAAAGAATTGTTCTGAATAAAAAGAATTGACAAATGAGGGAAACTGGGATATCAGAAATGAATGTTAAGCAAAAGAAATGATAACTACCTGAATTAATATCAAATAACATTTTCCTTAGAATTCTTTTTTTTTTTTTTAATTAAATCATAGATGTGTACATTAACGCAAGAATTCTTTAAAAATACATAGAATTGGCCGGGCATGGTGGCTCATGCCTGTAATCCTCGCACTCTGAGAGGCTGAGGCTGGTGGATCACCTAAGCTCATGAGTTGGAGACCAGCCTGAGCAAGAGTGAGACCCCTGTCTCTAGAAAAAAAGAAAAAAGCTAGGTGTTGTGGTGGGTGCCTGTAGTCCCAGCTATTCAGGAGGCTGAGACAAGGGAATCACATGAGCCCAAGAGTTTGACAGACTGAGACTCTGTCTCCAAAAAGAATGCAACCCCCCAAAAAAAAATCCATTTAAAGGAGCACATTCTGTGTATGTATGTAGATGTATTACACTTGACATCTATACCATTGGGGGCGGAACACTATTATGGGGGGGGTCTTTGTCTGACACGAGCAATCAATGTAACCCGGTTCTTTGTACCCTCAATGAATCCCCAACAATAAAAAAAAAGAGAGAGAGAGAGAGTGTGTGCTTTTACTTAGTATGTAGAAAACAAGGATAGCATCATTAACAACAAGAAAATACTGTGTAATCTACAAAATCAAACTTTTCTAGAACTCATTAGAAAACTGGCAGTTAGCCTGACTCTGAGTAGAAACAAACATATCCGAGGAAAGTTTGAAAGTAAGGTCTTGCTTTTATGAGGATTTTGATAGAGATTTTGTTTCATCTGCAGATAATATGTATTATCATATTAAATGTATCAAGTCCTCTAGTTCGTGGACACAGGATGTCTTTCCATTTACTGTTCATACCTTTGTGATCAAAGAACATGCTTTGTATGATTTTTGATCCTTTTAAATGTATTGAGACTTGTTTTATGGCCTAGCATATTGTTAAGAGAGGAATTATAGCAGGGCTTTTCTTGGTTAACACTTTCCCTGGTTCTCTCTTTTTGACCATTTTGTTTGTTGCTGTCAGGGAACTAACAATTTCCTTTTACTTGCTCACCATTAAAATTTCCATTATTATTCACAGTGCACTAAGGTTTGAATTTCTATTCAAAATAAAGTCAGTCCTCATAGGGAGAGCTATGGAACTCTTTTTTCCTGGGGCTTACCTTTTATCTTGGGCCAGGTTTCTGTGCCACTACTCTGAAGCTAGGAGTGGAGACTCCAGTCTGATTCTCTCTGACTCACTCAATTACTCTATGAGCAGTGGTCTGGGTAGAAGTGGTAGTTCATGGACTTTTTAGCTTGTGGGGAACTTCACCTTATGTGCAATCTGGAAATGTGACTATTGGGCCTCCAATAGTCTGTGCTTGCTGCACCTGGCCCGACATTTCCTGGTATAGAGCTTATACCTTACAAGTGGAAGCTGGGTAGAAGTTAGGAACCTTTCAGCCACTCTCGCCTGGAATAGAGTTTATGCATTTGGGGAAGAGGAGAGATAGATTGAAAGTAAAACAACAAAGAGTGTAATGCAACAGAAACCTAATCAGAAAAAATCTGGACAGGCTATTTTGATATGGGGAAAAGTGAACTTCAGAACAAGAAGTATTATGAGGGATAAAGAAGGGCAAGAGATTGCATTTTACCCAAAAGACATAACAGTTCAACATGTTTGTGCACCTAACATCATATATTCAAAATAAATAACGCAAAATCAGCAGAACTACAAGGAGGAAGAAGGAAGTTCACAAACGTCATTGGAGGCTTCAGCACTTTCAATACTTTATTCTCAATAAGTGATGTAACAAGTAAGCAGAAATCACAGATATAATAGAACTGAGCAGCACTATCATCCAGCTTGACCTAATTGACAGTTACAGAATTTTCCACCCAACAATAGTAGAATGCACAGTTTTTTCACGTGTACAAGGAGCATTCACCAGCATAGGCTATGTTTTAGGATATAGAAGAAACCTTTGAAAATTTGAAAGTATTGAAACCATACAAAGAATGTTCTCTGGCTATAAGAGACTAAAATTATAAATGAAATAAAGATATGTGAAACATCCTCTAATATTTTAAAATTAACCAACAAATTCATAAATAACTCACAGGTAAAAGGCAATATGTAATTTAAGCATTTTTAATGATAAAGCCAACATATCAAAATGTGTGAGAACAGCAAAAGCACTGATTAGATGGAAATTTATAGCTTTTAATATTTATGATGATAAAGTAGAAAGGTCTTAAATGGGTGCTATAAACTTTCACTTTCAGAGATCAGAAAAAGAATACAAAATTAAACACCAAACAAGATAGGAAATAATAGAGCAGAAGGCAATAAAATTGAAAAGAGGAAAAACAAGAAACATCAATGAAAAAAGTGAAAAATAAGAAACATAAATGAAAACCTCCAAAATCTGGGTTTTGTAATGATCAATAAAATGTATTAATATTGATTTATTGCTCAGCTCCAAATTAACTCTTCAGGATCTGGTTTTCAGTAATGACTGGACTCTTGGTAGAGTGCCATGGCATCACAGCTCACATCAACCTCAAACTCTCAGGCTTAAGTGATTCTCTTGCCTCAGCCTCCCAAGTAGGTGGGACTACAGGCTCCTGCCACAACACCTGGCTTTGTTGTTGTTGTTGTTGTTGTACTTGTCATTGTTGTTTGGCAGGCCTGGGTCGGGTTTGAACCCACCAGCTCAGGTGTATGTGGCCGGCACCCTAGCAGCTGAGCTACAGGTGCTGAGCCAACCCTGAGAATTTTTGCTTTCAGAGTATACAGTGTTAAGCTTTATCAGTAGAAGACAGAAAGGGACATTTAGAAGGAAGAAAGATTCTCTTCCTGGTTCTCAGTTTCCTTCCTTTCTTCCCTTCTTTCCTTCCTTCTCTCATTCTTTCCTTTTGTCTTTCTTTCTTTCCTTGCTCCCTTCCTTAAATCTCTTTCCCTCCCAGACAGCACAATTGCATGGCCATGCAACAGCCCCAATTCAGGACCAGTGACATCTTAGTGCTCTACTGTCTAAGTGACACCCTGATTTTCTTTGTTCACCTGCCCACTAGCCTTAACCTACCTGCACCTGAGAGGGGTGTTCTTATGGGTCTCCCTACATGGAAACTGTGCTTCACACCTTAGGCCTGGAGCAGTGTCTCATCTCCCTCTGTGACCAAGCTCTGTGCGTCACCTATGCCCAAAGGTTTGTTTCCTGCTTGACTGGTGACTGTGAACCAGCTCTGGCTTAGGCATCATTACGAAATTTTATGCCATTCATTGGTCTGCAACCATGCCTTCTCTGATGAACTCTGCACCTCAAACTTGGGGAGAGGACCCCTTTATCAATTTTGTCCTTCTTTGGGCTCAAGGATTCTGGGGCTCTTCCAATTTCACATGGTTGTTGGCAGAATTCATTTCCTTGCTGCTATAGAGTCCATGGCAACTTGTTTCCTCAAGTCCTTTAGGAGAATCACTTTGTTGCATAAATTTCTTATTTCAAGGAAAGCCTAAACCTTCTCTTAAAGGGCTCATTGGACTGGGTCAGGCATGGCTAAGATAACGTTTCTTTTTATTATCTCAGATTCAACTGATCAGAGACCTTAATTGTAGCTGCAAAATTCCTTGTCCTTTCCCATATTCTATTAGTTATAACCAACTCATGGGTTCTACCCACAATAGCAGGGGATATGATTACACAAAGCTATGGGTGACAGAAGGCAGGAATTATAAGGGTATCTTAGAATTTTGTCTACCGCATTAATAGACTAATCTTGGTAATGTCCAGACAGAATAGATTAAGTTGCATGAGTAAATGATCAAATTCCTTGGACACCCAAGTCCTATCACATTGCCTTGTCTCCTTCAATCCATGCTTATGGTGCTCTGGGGTATTCTTTATGGTCAATTGGCAGAGACAGGAAAAAAATTGAAGCCTGATTTACAGATGGGTCTGCAAGATATGCTACTACCACTTGAAAGCTGAGAACTGAAGGATGGCCAGAAGTAGACCCGCAGTGATTCCTAAGCATTTGGCAATGGTTTAGCTGGATGGTTAAAGCCATGAAAGGAATAAGACTGGAAGATTGATGACAAGAAAGCCTAGGGAAAGGTACAGGATAGACTTTTTGAATTGTCAGATTGTGAAGATCTTTGTGTTCCATGTGAATGCACACCAAAGGGCACCCATAGCAGAAAAGACTCTTAAAATGTAGGTAGACAAAATGGCACACTTTGTGGATGGTAGTCAACTTCTTTCTCTAGTCACCCAAGGGCTTGCTCAATGAGCCAATGTATATAAGAATCTGTGGTGACAGGGATAGAGGCTACACATAAACTCAGCAACTCAACTTCCTCTTCTCAAGGCTGAGCTGGATAATACTACCAATGAGCACCTAATCTGCCAAAAGTAAAGACCAAATATGAGTCTTGAATATGGCATCATTTTCTATGGGGGTCAGCCAGCTGGCTGATAACAGATTGTTTAGGTTGAACCTCTTTCATCATGGACAGGGAAGAGTTTTATCCTCTCAGGAATAGACACATATTCTGGATATGGATTTGTCTTCATTTCCCAAGATGCTTCTTCCATCCACTAGTGCCATTTGGGAACTCATAGAATGCCTTATCTGCCATTATGGCATTTCATACACAATTACAGTCATATATTCCTTAACAGCAAGGATACATTCTGAGAAATACATCATCAAGAGACTTCATCATTGGGCAAGCATCATAAAGTACACTTAACACAAATCTAGATGGTCCAGCCTATTTCTTCCAGACCACAAACCTGTACATCAAGTTACTATACTGAATATCATAAGCAATAGTAACACGATGATAAGTACTTATGTATCAAGACATATCTAAACATAGAAAAGGTACGGTAAAAATACACTTTAATAGATAAGAAATGGTACAACTACACCTGTAGAAGGAAATGGAGCTTGCAGAACCAGAGGTTGCTCTGGATGAGTCAGTGACTGAGTGGTGAGTGAACGTGAAGGCCTAGGACATTACTGTACACCACTGTAGACTTTATAAACACTGTATACTTGGGCTACACAAAATTCCTAAAACATTTTTAATCTTTAATTATAAATTGACCTTAGCTTACTAAAGTATAAAGTTACTTTATAAACTTTTTATTGTTTATTTATTTTTGTTTTTGGAGACAGAGTCTCAATCTGTTGCCCTAGGCTAAAAGGCTAGAGTGCAGTGTTGTCATAGCTCACAGCAATTTCAAACTCCTGGGCTCAAGCAATCCTCCAGCATCAGCCCCCCAAATAGCTGGGACTACAGGCATGTGCCACCAAACCTGGCTCATTTTTCTATTTTTAGTAGAGACAGGGTCTGGCTCTTGCTCCGGCTGGTCTTGAACTCTTGAGCTCAAGCAAACTATTCCCTACCAGGGTTCCCAGAATACTAGGATTACAGATGTGAGCCACCATGCCCAGCCACTTTGTAAACTTTTTAAATGTTCTTTTTTTAAACTTTTTGACTCTTTTGTAACAATACTTAGCTTAAAACACAGACATGTTATACAGTTGTAAAAAAATATTTTCTTCCTTTATATTCTTAGTGTATACGCTTTTTTCTATTTACTTCGTTTTTTAACTTTTTAAACCTTTCTGTTAAAAACTAAGACACAAACGCACATGTTAGCCTAGGCCTACACAGGGTCAAGATCATTAATATCGCTGTTTTTCACCTTCATACCTTGTCCCACTGGAAGGTTTTTAGCTGAGAGTGGCGCTGTTATCTCCTATAATAACAATGCCCTTTTCTGGAATTCTTCCTGACGGACCTGAATGGAGATAACTTACAGTTAACTTTTTTAAATAAGTAGAAGCAGTACACTCTAAAATAACAATAAAAAGCCAAGGTGCAGTGGCTCACGCCTATAATCCTAACACTTCTGAGAAGCCGAGGTGGGTGGATTGTTTGAGGTCAGTAGTTCTATACCAGGCTGAGCAAGAATGAGGCCCTATCTCTACTAAAAATAGAAAACCAGCACACATCTGTAGTCCCAGCCACTTAGGAGGCTGAGGCAAGAAGATCTCTTGAGCCCAAGAGTTTGAGGTTGGTGTGAGCTATGACACCACTGCATTCCACCCAGTAAGACTATCTCAAAAATAAAATAAAATAAAAATAACGATAACAAAAAAAGTATAGTAAACACCTAAATCTGTAAAGTAGTTGTTTATTATCATTATTAGGTATTATGTACTATACATAATTATATGTGCTGCATATTTATACAGGGCAGACATAAAATGCGTGTGCAACTTAAAATAGTGTGTAATTTAAATTGCACATAAAGGCTGGGTGCAGTGGCTCGTGCCTGTAATCTCAGCACTCTGGGAGGCCAGGGCAGGCAGATCTGATCTCCTGAGTTTGAGACCAACCTGAGCTAGAGCAAGACCCTCATCTCTAAAAATAACTGGGCATTGTGGCGGACACCTGTAATCTCAGCTACGTGGGAGGCTGAGGCAAGAGAATCGCTTAAGCCCAAGAGTTAGAGGTTGCTGTGAACTGTGACGCCACAGCACTCTACTGGGGGTAACAAGTTAGACTCTGTCTCAAAAAAATAATAATAATAATAAAGCACAAAACAAAATAAAATTGCAGATGAACTTTATGGGCACCCTGGAGGACAAAGTGCTGTAGGTTTCTTTACACCAGCATCATCATAAACACGTGAGTAATGAGTTATGCTGTGACCTTTAGATGGCTGCAATGTCACTAGGAGATGGGAATTCTTCAGCTCCTTTATAATTTTATGTGACCACTGTCGTGTATAGGGACCATCATTTATTGAAACTTAGGTATGTGCTGCATGACAGTATGTACCCCAATAAAGAAAGTGTGCAGCAAAGTTGTGCTATCAGCAGAAATAACTGGTCTTATGATACAACCCAGTGCAGCTGTTGTAATTGAAAGGTGGTATAGCTTACTGAACACTCGGGTGCAGTGCTAATTGGGAGAAAACACCCTGTGAAGATGGAATTCAGTCTCCTAGGGTGTAGTTTATGCTTTAAATCAGAGACTATTATCTGGTACTGTCTCCCCCTAGCTAGATTACATGGGCCCAGGAATCAAGCTGTAGAAGTAGGAATGACTCTTGTCACTATTATACCTACTGACTCACAGCATTTTTGCCTCTCATTCCAGCAACTTTGATCTCTGTTGGTTTGAAGCTCACCTGAGAGACATTAAAAAGTTACACTGAGAAAAAAAAAAAAAGTTACACTGAGCTAGAAGTTAAGACTACTACCTGAACTACTAGGCTTCTAATATCACTGAACCCACAGGCAAAAAAGGGGGCTGTTACTGTGATGGATCAAGACTACCAACAAGAAATTTGGTTACTAGTACAACAATACAGTCAAGAAAAATGATCTCTTGACTGGTTTTGGTTACTGGTACAATAATACATTCAAGAAAGATAATCTCAGGAGATAATCTGGGGTGCTTATTGGGTCCTCCATGCCCAATAATAAAAGTTAATGAAAATCTATAGCAACCCCCTAAAACCAGGATGATTGACTAGTCACATCTTTCAGGAATATAAGTTAGGAGCACTCTGCCATATAAAAAACTGGGAGCACGTGAGGCTCTGATGAAGGTAAAGGAAATAGGAATTGTCTTAACTAGTAGTTGAAGGAAATAGTCATAGATATCAACTATGACCCTGTGAACAATTAGAGAATCCAGAATTGTGAAAGCTTTTTCATATTTTCTCTTTGCTTGATATATGTACGTGTTAATTTGTATATATGATTTTTTTCTTCTCTTTTTCCCTTTATACTTTATACACACATTATTAAGGTTGGGCACAGTGGTTCATGCCTATAATCCCAACACTGTGGGAGGCTCAGGCAGGTGGATTGCCTGAGCTCAGGAGCTCAAGATCAGACTGAGCAAGAGTGAGACCCCCATCTCTAAAAATAGCTGGGTGTTGGGCCGGGCGCCTGTAGTCCCAGCTACTCAGGAGGCTGAAGCAAGACAATCACTTGAGCCCAAGAGTTTGAGGTTGCTGTGAGCTATGACGCCATGGCACTCTACCAATAAAAAATATATATATACACACATTATTGGAGGTTAACTTTACACTTTAGTGTTTAAACAACACAATGCTCAGTGAAAGTGTGATTGAGTTTAAGGAGTAATTCACCCAGCCATCTATGGATATGATTTTTGTTGTTGTTGTTTGGTTGGTTTTATTCCCCCTAAACTTGGGCAGTGTCAGGACAATGGAAAGAGGAAAGCGTGCTTCTTCTGGAATCTCTAGTCTCCCAAACGAGGGCGTCCTGGTTCTCTTCCAGATCCGTTCCCTAAGCTGAGAAAGCGAGCCGGGCCGAGACCTATCTTCCAGCAGCCACACGGCCCTGGCAGGGCTCCAAATCTGTCCCCAGTCGTCCCCGCAGCCGGCTGCATTTTTCCAGGACACTATTAGGTGCTAGGTAGGTTAGTGGGCGACTTGGTGTCCCCATTTCTTCCAAGAGTCGTTTAGCTGGATTTCAGCAATTTAGAAAAATAAGACGCTGGCCTTTGTGACCTTTGGGTTGCTAGTTAGGCCTCATAGGGTAGTTTGGTTAGGATCTGTGCACCCTCCCATGTGATGAGAATTGTGTGCTCGAACTGGGCAGACCTTTGATTGTCTAGGGAGATCACAGTCCGTGCATCTTCTAGAACTTTAAATTCCGGGGATCTTTCAGTCATGATTGGCTCAATTATGAAGGCCATGCCCTCTCCATCAGCAGATCTTTGTCATTTGCATGATGCCAAATTTCTGGATGTCCATGAAAGTAAGATCCAATTACATGTCCTACAAAATACGGACATACTTGCAAACCATTCTGGTGAGTTATGTGGCTGATGGTGTTTCCAATTACAGAGAAGGGAGCCCCTGCTCTGCAAGCTGCAATTGCTTCATCTCTACAGCTCCTGGCCACCTCCACTAACTTTTTACCACTTTCATCCACGTTGCCCACCAAAAATGTTTCAGAAGTGTCTCCATGATAGCCATTATAATACACAGTGACATCAATGTTGATGATATCGTCATCCTGAAGAGGTCGACCGTCAGGGATACCATGACAGAGCACGTTGTTTACAGAGGTACAAACAGATTTTGGAAAACCTCCGTAGCCTAGAGATGAGGGATAGGCATTATGACTGATGATTTCCTGATGAACAAGAGCATCTATCTCTTCAGTTGTCATGTCAACATTTAAACTCTTCCCAGCCAGGAGGAGGACATGACGGGCCAGCTGACAAGCCTGACGAAGCCCTTGAATCTGATCTTCATTTTTAACTTCTATGCTGTCTCCCCAGTCGGGTACAATGCCTGTCGTCACATAGTCTGGCTTCTTTATGTGCTTAGGGACTGGACGAGCTGGAGAAACTGCAGCCGGCAAAACTATACTGTGCGAAATATCTCTGTCTCCCTCCGAAAAAAGACATTTCTTCTTTGTTGACTGCTCAACTGCTTGTGTAAGTAGATACGACTGAACGGTGAAGAGAAAATCCTATGACAACAGGAAACAGGCTGGTAAAGAGCCTCCTTCTTCCAAGATGCTTTCCACACTTTTTCTCCAATTCAGGAAATCATGGATATGGACACCATACACCACTTCTTCCTGGATTTCAAGCTAAGATGCCATTACAGAGACAAGAGTGGATCTGTTTCACAAACCTCTGCAGACGAACAGGTGGAAGCCGCTGGGCACCACCATGTTCTGATTTTTTTTTTTCCTTGAGACAGAGTCTCACTATGTCACCGTCAGTAGAGTGCTGTAACATCACAGCTCACAGCAACCTCCAACTCATAGGCTTAAGCAATTCTCTTGCCTCAGCCTCCCAAGTAGCTGTGACTACAGGCACCTGCCACAACACCCAGCCATTTTTTTTGTTGTAGTTGTCATTGTTGTTTAGCAGGCCCGAGCCAGGTTCCAAGCTGCTAGTCCTGGTGTATGTGACTTGCACTCTAACCACTGAACTGCAGGTGCTGAACTGGATATGACTTTTTGAACTGTGCACCTTTTTGTTCTGGGAAGGGATGAGAACTTCACTTACAAAAGGATGTTACCTGTATTTTCTTAGGTAGAAATATAGATAGTTTAGATGTTGTGTGGCAGTTCAAATGTGTGTACAGGGTGCATATGGAAGCTAAACAGCCCAACGGGGCAACTGCAAAAATGGACCGGGTGATAAAATGCTCTTTTTTATAGTGAACAGTATGTTAGAGTTTGACAGCAGAGGAGGATGGAGGAATTGTAGGAGGAGGCAGGCTTGTCTTACTGGTGTGCTGTGTGTTTTGTTTTTGTCACTCAGTGATGCAGGTGTGTGGAAATATCCAGGAGCATGTGGTCCTTCAGTGAATGTGCAGTTATGGCCCATCTCAAGTGCCTACTTTTGTGTGGTCTTCAGAATATGGACACCACATGCTCCAGATGTTTTTTCTGCAGCCAAAGCCCAACTCCCTCTGCATGTTTGGCTGCCAGCAGTGACACAGATGTGTCCTAGACAGTTGTTTCCTGCAGTCCACCTCATACTTCAGGCCTCACAGCTGCTCCAGTGCCCCAGCTCATGCTGTTCACCTGTCCAGCAGCTTTGCTTCACCAGCACCCTGGAGGATTGCTATTTCTTGTTTGTCCATTGACTTCAGATATTCACTGCCCAGAATCACAGCAAAATTTTCCGTCATCTGGAGGTATGCATCTGTACTTTTTCTAAGGAATGCTGAACCTCAACCTTGGTCAGGAACTCCCTTCCAATTTTGTCCTTCTTTGAGTACTCTCCTCAACCTTAGGGTACACTTCCTATTTCTCTCTCCATATTTGCATCAATCTCCTATCTTAGTTTAACAATTCTTTATACTGAACTCATGTTTAAATTATCGTATGGATTCAGTCTCTTGATTGGACCCAGACTGATATAGAAAACTCTAGCCAATTTGACCAAGGGGGGGGGGGAGAAAAAATACAAATAATCAATATCAAGAATAAAAGAGGCTCGGCACCTATAGCTCAAGTGGCTAAGGCGCCAGCCACATACACCAGAGCTGGCGGGTTTGAATCCAGCCTGGGCCCCCTGAACAACAATGACAACCAAAAAATAGCTGGGTGTTGTGTCAGGCACCTTTAGCTACTTGGAGGCTGAGGCAAGAGAATTGCTTAAGCCCAGGAGTTGGAGGTTGCTGTGAGCTGTGACATCACGGCACTCTACCCAGAGCAACAGCTTGAGGCTCTGTCTCAAAATAAATAAATAAATAAATAAAAGAAGAGACATCACAATTAAAATTATATAATGATGTATCATATATTATATATAATTCATATATATACGGATGTATATAAAACATGTATATACATTTTAAGAAATAAAAAGCATATATTAAAATTGTAATATTCAAGTCACATTTGACTTCTGCACTTATAGGAGGTACAAAATACAAAATAACAAATGTTCTTGGTATATATGGAGTATTATTATGTTGAATGTATAATGATGTATCATATATTATATGTAATTCCTATGTATAATATAATTTGTATTCCAGTAACAGATGTTCCTCTTTCGGGCCTCTTGCTAGTTCTTTTATTTCTGTCTTACTTCAACACAATGGAGTGCCCAGAGCTTTAGCTTTGAGATTCTTTTCTTTCTTTTCTTTTTTTTTTTCCAGAGATAGAGTGTCACTATGTCACCCTTAGTCCTCGGTAGAATGCCTTGTTGTCACAGCTCACAGCAACCTCCAACTCTTGGGCTTAAGCGATTCTCTTGCCTCAGCCTCCCAAGTAGCTGGGACTATAGGCACCCGCCACAATGCCCGGCTATTTTTTATTGCAGTTGTCATTGTTGTTTAGCTGGCCTGGGCCGGGTTCGAACCCACGAGCCTCGGTGTATGTGGCTGGTGCCATAACCACTGTACTACAAACGCCGAGCCTTGAGACTCTTTTCTATCTTCCCTTACTCATGGGAATGGCTTAAATATTATCTACCTGCCTACACACATATATATATTTGCTTGTGTGCATGTATATCTATGTTTATATGTGAACATGTACATATATAAACATTTAGTAACCTAGCATAATACCCTAACATATAGTGATTGACTGAAAAATGGTATTTGGTTTTATGTAGACGGTTGTGATTATCAGAGGTAAAGTCCCTGGCTCAAAGTTCCTTCCCTCCTTTCTTGTTCCTAGTTTGGCTCCCTTGCACATATAGTTTCCTTCCCTGCTTGTGCTTCTGAATTGCTCTCGTTTCTCTTGGGAAGATCCTTTACTCCCTCTCCTTCTCACTTAATCCTGATGAACTTGGCCTTCTTAATAAAGACTGTGGATCAGGCATTCATCTCTTTGTATCTGCCTTTGGGGCTAATTATTTGACAATGGACACAAATCATGCTCCTTGATCAACCCTTTGCTGCCCTCACCTGGCCTAATCCAGCGTCTGTCACAGTTGACTGCATGACCCCTGGCTAGCAGAAGCTCAGCTCTGGCCCACCCCCACCCCCACCCCGGGTTCTGAAAAGGATTCCAAAAGAATAGTTACCTAGAGAATTCAGGGGGATATATCCCTTCCTCTGCAAGATAGAGATAAAGAAGAGATGGGCAGCTCAACGTGTTACCACCAAAAGGGAAAATTCAGCTGCTTTGAAATAATTAGTTTTAAAATTATTCAGGACTACTTATGGCTACATCAGCATTATATGGGGAGAAAGGAAAAAGTCATAGGAGAGCCCCAGTCCTCACATGGTTGCCTTTAAGAGCCCATTTCAGCTCTGGATCTCTAAGTGCTGAGACCTATCTGAGATATAACTATTTCTGAACATCAAAACTCTCTTCCTATCATGGAATCAAATGCTATTACAAAGGAGGGGACAGGCAGTGGGAGCACTTTCCCTGTTACTTACCTGTGCATTGCGTAAGATACTCACTTGGACTTGGCAAGGGAAGTTCATTTTCTTGGAGGCAGAGAGCCTGAACGAACCATCTCCCTCAAGAGTTGTCAAAAGAATAAGTGTAAATTGATACTGTCATTCATGAGCAATTTCTTGACCAACAATGACATTTAGTCTTTTGACCTAGAAATTACTTAACATCATATAATTACAATGAATTAGTGATTATAAAGTTTCTGAGGGAAATAGCAGCTCACTACAGCATTAAAATGCAGGCTCTGACCTTTTCTAAGTAACAACTGAGCCTGCCTTCACATAATAATATGTGGTATCTGGAGAGTAAAGCATATGTCTCTTTAATTAATTGATTAGAAACAGATTTATAAAACTGAAATGGAAACACTAGCTGATAATCTTCCTTCCTGATGCCATAATAATTCTTTTATTTACTTCAACTCTTGACACAGGGAGGGAATCCATTCTTCCTGACACTGCTCTGAAAAAAACTACTGTGCACTAAAGACCACGTGCCAGAATGTCAAGAGACCTCACTTGTGTGCACACAAGGATGCCTGAGTTTCAGCTGTGCATCTAACATCCCTGTGACTTTGACCTCAGCTTCCCCATGTATATATAGAAGCAATTGGACTAGATAATCCCTACAATTCCTCTGAGTACGAACATGCTATAATTCCAGTGTTTTAAATACAAAGAATCATCTCGCTTATTCTTTTTTTTTTTTTTTTTTTTTAAGAGAGAGAGGTCTCTCTCTGTTGCCCGCCTAGAGTGCAGTGGTGTCATCATAATTCACTGCAACCTCAAACTCCTTGGCTAAAGCAATCCTCCCACCTCAGCCTCGCAAAGGGCTAGGATGACAGAAGCGAGCCACTGTGCCCAGACAAATTTAAAAAAAAAAATCCTCTCACTTACTTCTCTTCTTAGGAGTCTAATATGCACCTCACACTTAACATAACCAAAAAGAGCCTCCCCATCTTACTAAAATTAGCTCTTTCATCAGTCTTCCCATTTCAGCAAGTGGCACCCCCATAATTTCAAGACTTTCTTTCACTCCCTGTATTCAATCTGTTAGAAAATCCTAGTCTCCATCTATAAAATATAAGTAGAATGCCATTACATCTCACCATGCCCACTGCTACCGCGGTGGTCCAAACCACCATCATCTCTCACCTAGATCATTGCAGTAGCGTCCTCATTAGTCTTCCTGCTTCTGATCTTACTGTGCTGTAGCCAGTTCTTCCTAGAGTAAACAGGGCAATTCAATTAAAATGTAAGATTATATCAGCCTGGGCTTTAATCCTCTAATAGCTTCCGAGAAAAGATAAAGCCCTTGCAGTGGCCTAAACTACACCTAAACTATAGTCCTGCCCTTTAGCTGTGCAGCTCACCTTCTGCTCACCCCTGTCACTCCATTCCAGGCACAGGACCTTTTTGCCATTCCTCAGACACACCCAGACATGCTCCTGTCTCAGGGCCTTTGCTTTGTTATTCTCCCTGCCTGGACAGCTTTTTTCCAGGTGTCTGCCCAGCATGCTGACTCCCTTACCTCCTTCAGGTGGTGATCGAAAGGACACCTACCATGGAGGTCTTCCTCCATAATCCTATTTAAAATGACACACACCTCCTACTAAGCAGCACTTTCCCCTCTTCTCTCACCTGCCATTTCTTTAGCACTTTTTATCCTTTTACACACCACATATTTTACCTCTATTTGTTTATTGCCTGTCTTCCCTCTCTAGCATGTAAGCTCCTCGAGCACAAGGACTCTTGTCTGTTTTCCCAGTGCCTCGAAGAGTGCCTGGCTCATAGTAGGGACTCAGTAAATATTGGTTTAAAAAATAAATGAACTGTCTCCATTGACCAGATGGCTCAGAGACTCACCTCCCTCTTGTTAGAAAATGATAAAATGGCTTTAGAGAGTGAATCAGACTGTGAACAATAAGTGAAAGATATTGTGTAGATGCACAAATGATTCTTTCATTATCTGGCCAATGTACAAGGGACACATACAAATGGTTCTAATCACAGAGTGATGAAAGAGTAATGAACAATGGGTTCTTGAGTAAGCGCAAGAAGAAAATAATGAATTGTATTAATAGTTTCAATGAAATTGAGATGCAATGGCCTGCATTACAGGCTTGCTTTATCTATTCTTTGAGCACTATCATTTGGCAAGAGGGAATATCCTTTTGAGAAAAGTAAATGGGTCAGAGAGGCAGGTCAAGTGATGTAATAGTCAGATCCAGGGCTTCCACTGAGTAGGTCAGTATTTAAATGCCTTTCACTGTGGATCCTTTACTTTCCAGATAAAATTTTCTAATTGTTTATTTGCAATAATGAATCAAATGAGCATTTACTTCTTTGCCTTAAAAGCAAATTTTCTCTGATTCAGAATCTGTGGGCAGCAATTGAAATTTTTGGCCACCTCTGATCAGATACCTTCCTCATCTAAACACAATGACCTAAACAATACTTTGTGATTACGACTGTATATTCCAAGGGAAGGTTTTTATTTGGGGTTGGTCTATAAAATAATGGTTTCCATTTCCTCTCATGCATCTCAGTTGTTAGATGTAAAATAGCGCATTAGGCAGGTGGATACTGTTGCTAAGGAGAAGGCCTCTGATCTAGGTCTTCACAGGGTTCAGTGCCAAATAATGATTTCCAGTTGGGTGTATGTGAAAGGTCTTGATTTAGTGAGCAAGTTGCTGGATTATATTTGTACAATCGTATATCCAAGCCCTCAGGACCATGGGCTGAGGCCTTCTTTAATGGAAAAACAAAAAAGAAATATCCAGTCTTACTACAGTGTATTAAAGTTTTAAAGTCTTCTCACCAAAAAAACACCTGAGCCTTGAAGGAAAAGAATCTGTTTGGTATTTGAAGGCAGTGCCTGGCACTGGTTGGAGGCAATGACTTTTATATGAATAAATGAAGAATTGCATGTCACACATGCCATTCATGTTAGAATTCTTACACAGATGTTTCTTGAAAGGCCTTATATTTCTGTCCGTACTTGAAACATAGATCAGGAAGTAACATTTTGTTGCAAGGATAAGAAAAATCAATAAGAGCATCCAAAGTCATGGCACAAAAAGACACACATTTTCCCTCCGCAGGACTCAGTGCCCCATCGGAATGGCATGCAGAGAACAGAATCATTTCCGCTCTGTCAGCAGCAGGCTTTTTTTGTTAATGGTTAGTCATTCAAATCACAATAGGAACTAAATGTGTATTCTTCACACTGACCAGTATGCATATCTGTTTAAAACATTAAAATAAAGCAGTAAAAAAGGTTACTTCTATAAATATGAATAAATATATGTATTACTAATATAGGAAAGCTGTTAATTTTCCACTGCTGTCTCCTCAAATCTGTTATGAGGTAATACGATGTATATCTTTTTTCCTGGTTTTTATCATTTATGCTCTCAGGGAAATCATACACGTGGATACAGCCTGATTACTAATTATTTCCATGTCATTTGCCTATTGCTGTGCAACAAACAAACCTACAACTTCTTAGTTTAAAACAACATCAATTTCTTATTTTTTTTAAAGACAGAGTCTCACTCTGTTGCCCCGGGATTGAGTGTCATAACCTCACAGCTCACAGCAACCACAGTCTCTCGGACTCAAGCGATCCTCTTGCCTCAGCCTCCCGAGTAGCTAGGACTATAGGTGCCCACCACAATGACCGGCTGGTTTTTGTATTTTTAGTTGAGATGGGATCTCACTCTTGTTCAGGCTGATCTCAAACTCCTGAGCTCAGGCTATCCTCCCACCTTGGCCTCCCATAGTGCTAGGATTATAGTTGTGAGCCACCACGCCCAACCTCAGCATCAAATTCTTAATTTTTGTGCTATGTGGATAAATGGGGTGCTTCTCCTCCTTCCCGTAGTGTTGGCTGGGTCTCTGGAATGGCTGGAAAGTGCAAAATAGCCTCATCCATAGGGCTGGCAATCAGAGCTGGCTCCTGGATGGAAGCTCAGCTGAGGCTGCTGTTTGAGGGCCTCAATTTTCCTCCATGTGGAGACCTTTATGAGGCTTCTTGGGTTTTTCAACAGTATGGTGTCTGAATTCCAAGAGAAAGTGTTCCAAAGAGTAAGGCAGAAACTGAATATCTCTCAAGGTTCAACCTTGGAAAATACACTGTCACTTTTGCCACATTCTGATGGTCAAAGCAGGTCATAAGGCCAGTCCAATGCCACTTCTTCATGGGAGGACTGGCAAGAGCACATTGGCTTTGGGAACATACTCCATCACAGCCCCGAATGTGCCTTTACTTTTCTCTTTGCTGCTTTCCTTCTCATTTCCCCCTGTATATTGGATTTTGAATCAGATCACGTAGCTGTACCAGATTTGAATATATTAAGTGCACAAGACGTTCTGATCCTAATTTACAAACTATGTCAGTGTAGATCAATCATGGGAAATGGGACCAGGCAACAGCCATCTGAGTATTTTAAGGAACTCAAGGGAAAAATTGAGATGCTGTATGTTAAAATGTGTAGTCTGTGATTCTAGAAGGTTATTCTGCAAAAAGGAGCTCAAGTTTCCTGGTGTGTGTGTACCAGACACCATTCTGAATATTTTATATTCATCACCTCCTTTAATTTTCCCAGTACTCTGAGGTCTAGTTTATTGTCTCCATTCTCCAGATAAGAAAATTTAAGTCCAGAGAGATTAGATTAACTTGCCCAACTAATCATAGCTTTCAAATAGGTCGACCTTAAATTTCAAGTATGTCCAATTCCAAAACCTCTGCTCTTCAAACCCCAGCAGCCCCAGGGACACACCAGAAGAATTATAGCCTGAGCATGAGGAAGATAGAGACGGGTCCTCTAAGGGGTCAGGATCGGGATCTCAGTTGCTGATATCTAAGGACAGTAAGGATTCATCCGTCTACAATTAAAAGTTGGGAGTGAGGAGAGATGGCGGAGATCGTACACTCTGCTGAATACCTAGTTGGCTGGACTATTGGTTTTTTTTATTATTATTAAATCATAGCTATGTACATTAATGCAATCATGGGGCACCACACACTGGTTTTATAGACCATTTGACGTATTTTCATCAAACTGGTTAACATAGCCTTCCTGGCATTTTCTTAGTTATTGTGTTAAGACATTTATATTCTACATTTACTAAGTTTCACATGTACCCTTGTAAGATGCACCGTAGGTGTAATCCCACCAATCACCCTCCCTCCTTCCATCCTCCCCCCTCCCTCCCTGCCCTCTCCCCCTTCCCCATATTCTTCGGTTATAAATGGGTTATAGCTTTCATATGAAAGCCAAAAATTAGTTTCATAGTAGGGCTGAGTACATTGGATACTTTTTCTTCCATTCTTGAGATACTTTACTAAGAAGAATATGTTCCAGCTCCATCCATGTAAACATGAAAGAGGTAAAGTATCTTTCTTTAAGGCTGCATAATATTCCATGGTGTACATATACCACAATTAATCCATTCGTGGATCGGGGGGCACTTGGGCTTTTTCCACGACTTAGCAATTGTGAATTGGGCTGCATTGAACATTCTGGAGCAAGTATCTTTGTTATAATGTGATTTTTGGTCCTCTGGATGTATACCTAGTAGAATTATAAGATGTAATGGCAGGTCTATTTTTAGATCTCTAAGTGTTCTCCAAACATCTCTCCAAAAGGAAGGTATTAATTTGAATTCACACCAGCAGTGCAGCGGTTTTACCTTTTCTCCACATCCACGCCAACATCTTTGGTGTTGGGATTTTGTGATATGGGCTAATCTTACTGGAGTTAGATGGTATCTCAAGGTAGTTTTGATTTGCATTTCTCTGATGATTAAAGATTATGAGCATTTTTTCATATGTCTGTAGGCCGTGCACCTGTCTTCTTCAGAGAAGCTTCTCTTCAAGTCCCTTGCCCAGCCTGGGATGGGATCCCTTGTTCTTCTCTTGCCTATA
>CAUYPK010046335.1:0-16420 GCA_963574355.1 Loris lydekkerianus
GGAATGGAAGAAAAAGTATCCAATGTACTCAGCCCTACTATGAAGCTAAACTATATCTTTCACATGAAGGCTATAACCCAACTATACCACAAGACTATGGGGAAAGGACCAAGGAAGGGGAAGGGAGGGGGGAGGTTTGGGTGGAGGGAGAGTAATGGGTCGGGCCACATCTATGGTGCATATTTTTATCGATAATTAAAAAAATAAAATAAAATAAAAAATAAAATAAATGGTTTTTATGATGGCATGGATATCAATAAATCAATAATTGATGAAAATTAAAAAATAAATAAATAAATAAATATTTGATAGCAGGAGAAAGTGACTACAATCAATAATAAATTATTTTAAAATAACTAAAAGAGGCTGGAGCTACCACTGCCAATGACATGTTCAAGGTCATTCAGAGGTCTATGGGCCAGCCGGCCTAAGCCTGCTCACTTTCAAAGTCTATGCAGCACAGAGAAAGAACTCACCTCCCCCAAATCCAGTGAAGATTAATGACCTTTCACTCTACTCAGTTCCTGAGGGTCAATCCAAATATGTGAAGAACCCACAGACCCAACATGAAGAAAGCATCTCACAGCAGCAACATTGCTGTGAGCCGCATACAAGTTGGTGTCAGAAAACATATCCCCAAACTAAGCCCAAGACACAAAGTCTGTTTCAATGAGGGTTAGACAGCTATGAATATCTCCAAAATGTACCTCCTGCATTCTTTCCAAGACTTGGTGTTACCAGTTTTTCTGGCCTTGTTGGACTCCTTTTGGCTACAGGTTCAAAAGTAAAGAAGCTGGTGTATCCACCTGGTTTCATGGGAGTAGCTGCCTCTATCTAGTATCTACAAGCCATTGCATTGGTCCAGGTCAGTGGGGAGAAATTATATGACTGGGGTTTAAGAGGATACATAGTCACAGAAGATTTGTGGAAGGGTAACATTCAAAAGATATAGGTAAACACTGGAAACTCCATAGAGTAAATCAGTATTTCTACAGAAAAATGGTAGAGAAGTCAGAATTGAATGTGTTAAACTGGCTTTCTTCATCAGGAAAAACTATACTAGACCTCTGTTGTCTTGGATGATATCATCCTACAAGCAAACGAATCTGAAATCCTGTCACCTAGAGATGATGTTCAAGCCTTAGAATTCTTCATTCTCATGTTGCTATTTACATACATAATTAAAATCCAAGTTGAAAAATAAATAGATAAATAAAAATAACTAAAAGAGAGAATGAAAATCATCCTAACACAAAGAAATGATTGATTCCTGAGGTGGTGTCCCAGCTGTCCTGACTTGGTCAATTCACATTGTGTGCCTGTATCAAAACATCATATGATAAAGATATACAACTTTATGTATAATTATCCACAATACCTTTTTTAAACTAGAATCTAAGAAATTCATCATTCCCATTCTTATCTCCTGCCTCAAATTTGTGTAAGCCCCTTAAGCCTATGACCAGAATTCTGGGAATTCTGGAAGGGACCTAAAGTTGTCTTGAGCAGAAGAAATAACCTGCTAGGTCTTTTTTTTTTTTTTTTTTTTTTTTTTGAAAGAGTATATTTTGCCCTGGGTAGAGTGCTATAGCATCACAGCTCACAGCAACCTCACAGCTTTACCTCAAGGGGTAAAGCATTAGAGATGAGCAGGATCCTATGTGCTAAATCTAACTCTCAACCTTTGAGGTTCTCTTGCCTCAATCTCCCAAGTAACTGTAACTACACGTGCCCACCACAATGCCCGGGTATTTTTTTGTTGTAGTTGTCATTGTTTGGCAGGCCCAGGCTAGATTTGAACCTACCAGCTCCAATGTATGTGGCTGGTACCCTAGGCGCTGAGCCAACCTGCTAGGTCTTAATCTGGAATAGGTCTCACTCAGGTAAGAGGAGTGGAGTGAGAAGGGAGATAGTTGACTGTATGGCCCCAGACACCTCCTACCTCCCACCTCCCACCTCCTGCTCACCCGACTCACAGTGAGAATAGGCCACATGCTGGCTTTCCGTGACAGCCTCCGGAACGTCTTTTAGGTAACTTCTGAAAGGGTAATGGAAGGGCACCATGGCCATCTAGCATATTATACAAGTGCAGCAGAAAGAACACCCAAAATTCACTTTGGAAAGCAATTAATTTCTTGGAATAAGAAAACCAAACGCCTTTTTTCTCAAAGCTTCTGTCCTTCCCCCATTCTCCTGCCTCCAGAGCATGGTCTTTACCTGTGCGACTGCTCTCTAAGCTGCAATTTTACAATCTGCCCCTCTTTACCATATTACATTTATTTAGATCTGACCAATCTGGGCTTCCTGGTGCAGCCTGACAAGATTCAAGCAAGTCCTCTAAAATTTACACAGGACTTCAGGGCACACATTCTAGCAGATGGATATGTGAGATCCACCAACAACCCTATGAGAGAAATATTACTATAATTGTATAATTTCAAAGACTAGAAAAGTGGATCTCAAGGAGATAAACTGATTTATGTAAGAGCAAACACCCAGGAAAAAACAGAGGGAGGACCTGGGACCTCTCACTCACAGTCCTAAATTCTTTTTATTATACCATGCTACTACTACTTTGAAATATGTTATCTCACATATCAGGTTGTTCTTTAGGCTGTTTGTTAACAGAAAAAGTTGTGAATGCATCTTATAGAGCATCAGAATTTATTTGAATATTGAACAGGACAGGTGACACATCATTATAAACATCTATCCAATCATCCAGAACCCTATCAGAGCCTTCAAGGAGACATTGAAAAGATTTAAAATTCAGAAAATAAAATCTGAACACTTCAAAGGTAACCATTGTTATACTCTAGGCCTTGTCAATAGAAAAGCCAATGATAAGCACTATTTTCTTTTATTTTGTCCTGGAATAGAAAAGAAAGACACAGAGATGGCAAGTCACTGCAGTGACTGCCAGAGATGGCTGCAGTGGCCCCATCCCTAGAAATCTCTGGCTGCTTTTCTCCCCTGAGAAATGTGAACCCCCAACCATTCCTCACCTTTCAAAGGTTAAATGTAGTTTTCTTGGTTTGTGTGTTTGTTTTTTAGAGACAGAGTCTCACTTTGTCACCCTCGGTAGAGTGCTGTGGTGTCACAGCTCAGAGCAATCTCCAACTCTTGAGCTTAGGCGATTCTCTTGCCTCAGCCTCCTGAGTAGCTGGGACTACAAGCGCCCGCCACAACACCTGGCTATTTTTTTTGTTGCGGTTTGGCCAGGGCCAAGTTTGAACCCGCCACCCTCGGTATATGGGGCCAGTACCCTACTCACTGAGCCACAGGCATCACCCGGTTAAGAAAAAGAAAGCTTATTAAAATGAAACAAGTGAGAGATTGGTATGACTTCAGAATTTCAACTGGTACAACAGCTATTATAAAATCATGCAAAACAATGTCATTGACAACAACAAACATATATATCGTGCTTGTATCTGCCAACATCCGTGCTGTTCCTTTATAGATGCTACCCCATTTACTCCAAAAAAAAATTTAAAAAAAAAGCTTATTAAAACTACACTACTCAGAATTAATTAGAAGAGCAGAATCAATTATTTCAAATCTAAATCAGTTAATTATTTTTTAATTTAGATTGTGCTACTTTCAAGAATCTAGAGCAAAACAGGACTGACAAAACATTGCTAGTGAAAGGTTCTCCTGAACCCCTATTATAAGAAACAGATAATTATGATTTGCTTGAATCTTGTTGATGTTTTTGAATTAAATGGAGTTTTTAGAGGGCAATTATAGACTCACTTGCAGCTGTAAAAAATAACACAGATTCCTTGTACCCTTTGCCCCATTCTCCCCAATGAGAACAACTTGCAAAACTATAGTATAATATCACAACCAGCATATTTACATGAATACAGCCAAGACACAGAGCATTTCCACCACCACAAGGGCCCTTTCATAGCCTCACCCACTTGTGTCCCACTCCCTGCCCTCTTTTGTTTCATATTGTAATGAACACTGAAAGTATAATCTAGATGATCATCAATTTCACATTTGCAATGGCAGCTCATAAAACTTACAGGAATTTCTCGACTCACCTTTCCTTGGCATCCAAGAAGGCTTTGGCAAAAGGGTTGTACTTGATTTTGAGAGCTGTTATCTTGCATTTACAAAGACAAAGAAGTGTTAGTGAAAGCAGGACACATGTGGGCAGACAGAACCCTTTGTCTTCACCTGTGAATTTTTGTAAAATCAGGATAATTTCCCCTTTTGTTTCTTTCCTCTCCATGTTCCTTTACATCCTCCTACACTAAATCACTGCTGCGCCGTCTCTGACAAAAAACATATTATTGTGGCATGTGGTGAAATACGAAGTACCATGTAAAGTGAGAAAAGAAGGGGCAAAGCATTAGAGATGAGCAGAGTCCTGTGCCCTAAATCTAATTAGGGTGGCGCCCGTGGCTCAGTGGGTAGGGCGCTGGCTACATGCACTGAGGCTGACAGGTTTCATTGTTTCATTCATCCATTCATTTTTTTTTCAACAATCTTTGAGCCCCTACCACCTGTCAGTTGCTTACTTTTCTAACCACATGGAACACAGCAGAGAGCAGCACAAGTGTGATCCCACCTCTCTCGGAGAGTGTGGCCCACCATTGGTCCCCTCATTCTTAAACAATCACTTACTCCAGTGATTCTCAAATGAATTACCATGGCACACTGGTGTGCCATGAGAAGATCTTAAATTTGCCATGAAAATTTTTAAAGATCATTAATTAATTTTTTTTTTTAAACAGAGTCTTACCATGTTGCCCTTGGTAGAGTGCTGTGGCATTACAGCTCACAGCAACCTCAAACTCTTGAGCTTAAGCAATTCTCTTGCCTCGGCCTCCCTAGTAGTTGGGACTACAGACACCCGCCACAACGCCCTACTATTTTTTTATTGTTGTTGTTTCAGTTGTCATTGTTGTTCAGCAGGCCCAGGCTAGGTTCAAACCTGCCAGCCTCAGTGAATGTGACTGCCGCCCTACCCACTGAGCCATGGGTGCCACCCTAATTAAATTATTTTCAAAAGAAGTTCTAGGTACAGTAAGTATATGCTTTTTTTAACTCTTTTTTTTTTTTTTTTTTTTTTTTTTTATCAACATAACTTAAGTGTTCATGAGAGAAAGAAGGTTGAAAAAGGCCAGGCATTGTGGCTCACGCCTGTAATCCTAGCACTCTGGGAGGCCAAAGTGGTTGGACTGCCTGAGCTCAGGAGTTTGGGACCAGCCTGAGTAAGAGAGAGATCCCTTCTGAAAAAATAGCCAAGTATGGTGGCAGGAGCCTGTAGTCACAACTAGTCTGCTGGAGGCTGAGGCAAGAGGATCTCTTGAGCCCAAGAGTTTGAGGTTGCTGGGAGCTATGACACCACAGCCCTCACTCTAGCAAGGAAGACAAAGTGAGACTCTGTCTCCAAAAAATAAAGAAATAAAACTTAAAAAGAACAGGTTGAAAAACACTGACTTACTCCTTCAGCCATGTTGATGCAAACACTAACTATCTCTCTTCTCTTTATCCCCTCAGTCAGAGCCGTCTGACATAGAGAGTGCCAGAGGGAGAGAGAGCGAGAGAAATATTGGCTTTCCCGTCTCCCCACTGGGATGGATGTAAGTGCCTTGAAGACAGGGTACTCATTTGTCATATTCATTGCAGTATTCCCAGCATCTAGAACTATATTCAGCATCTAATAATGCCCAACACATATTTGAGGACTAAATGAATATTAAGAAGATTTGTGTAATCAAAGGTCTGAGATTAGCTACTCTCTGGTGGAAGGAAGAAAAGCAAGATAAATACCCAACTCTTTCTGGCCCAGAGATTGTGGGGGGAAATAGGAGAAAGAAAGACGAAAGGTTTGGAGTCAGATAGGTATGACCTGGACTTTCTTTTGACTTAAACTTGGAGAAGTCGAGAGACATACATGAGTCCAGCAGGGGTGCAGGGAGGTTCTGACCTCCCCTACCCACCCCCATATCCTCTCCTCTCTCAGGGTACATCTGCATGGCAAGCAGACACTGCTGGCAGAAGGAGGCTCTGGGGCTTGATTTTCCAGAGCTTGATTGCCAGGGGGCATGGTTAAGCTGAGTCAGGATGGGGAGTTTGCTGGATAGGTCGTCACAGCCAGTCAGGTGAGAATGTCTGGGACCTGCAGGAAAAGCTTCTGAGTGTTTACCAACTTGGCAGCGAAATGACAAGTTGGGCCACCAACTAAGAGAGCCGGCAGCAGGCCAGTGGGTAGGGGCCTTACCTGGAGGCCAAGAGGGGACTAGGACACATTCTGGTCTTTAGTCCTCTGTACCTCCTGAGTCACAAAGACCCTTCCCACCCCTCCTATCCCCAGATTCCAGCCCAGGGTGAAAGGCCAGGGAGGAGGCCTGTCTGAGTGACAGCCATGTGATCCTAGAACTGGGCCACCAGCTGAGGGACACTGATCAGATAGTATTCTGTTCCTACTGGCATGTGGCAGGGGCTCTGTCAAGAGGTCAAATTACTTATAGAAAAGACATTCCATTTTCTGTGATGAGAGCTAACTCTGCCACTTAATTTCACCTGTAGGCACTAAAACAGTAGTTTCCAATCCTGGCTAAGTGCTAGAATCTCAGGAGACTTTTTTTTTTTTTTTTTTTTTTTGGTATATACATAATCTCACTTTATTGCCCTTGGTAGAGTGTCATGGCATCATAGCTCACAGCAACCTCCAGCTCCTGGGATTAGGTGATTCTCTTGCCTCAGCCTCCCCAGTAACTGGGACTACAGGTGCCCGCCACAACACCCAGCTATTTTTTGTTGCAGTTTGGCCAGGGCCGGGTTTGAACCTGCCACCCCCGGTATATGGGGCCAGCGCCCTACCCACTCAGCCACAGGCACCACCCAGAATCTCAGGAGACTTTTAAAACAACAGACCCTCCAGGCATCCTCAAACTTTTTAAACAGGGGGCCAATTCACTGTCCCTCAGACTGTTGGAGGGCCGGACTATAGTTTAAAAAAAAAACAACAACTATGAACAAATTCCTATGCACACTGCACATATCTTATTTTGAAGTAAAAAAACAAAACAGGAACAAATACAATCACGCTGCCTCATGTGGCCCACTGGCCCCAGTTCGAGGAGTCCTGCTCTAGGCACTGTCCATTGGAGAACCTGATTCATTTGGCTGAGTGGCAGCCCCAAATCTGTTTCTTTAAATCTTCTGAGTAAAGAAACACAGATTAAAGCCACCACAAGTTATCCTTCTTTTAACCTATGAGATTGTCAAAGATAGAAAAGGCTGATAATAGCCAGTAACAATGGTGTGAGAGATGCCCTTGAGACGAAGGCAATTTGCCAGTGTCTATGAAAATTCTAAGCATACACTTCCCTTGATGATAGATGGCACCGGGAAACTCATTGCTGCATTATTTATAATAGAAAATAAAACAACTGGAAACAACCTAATCAGTGCTTCTCAACCTTCCTAATGCCACGATGTATTTTCATTGTTAAAAAGGGGTCGCGACTCACAGGTTGACAACCGCTGACCTAAATGGACGCTGGTGGGTAGCTGAGTACATGAAATATGGTATATCCATACAATTGAATATTCTGCAGCATTACAGAAAAGGAAATATGCCTGGATCTATTTGCATAGAAAGATATCCATCTTAAACTGTTAAATGAGAGAAAAATTAATTTGCAGATTAATAAAATTTATTAATATACACAACATGAGCCATTTATGTGAAGAAATCTACATTTGCATCTATATTTACCTATGCACTGAAAATGTGTGAAAAAAAAACACACTCTGAGCTATTACTTGTAGTGTCTGTGGAAAGTGAGATTCCAAAGGCAAAACAAAAATAATATGTCAACCTTTTGATTTTCCTTTTTATTTCCGTAGTATTGGTTTACTATGTGTTTTTTAAATTAATACATATTACCTTTGAATTTGTTTTTCAAGTTTAATCTAAAAGAATCCAGACGTCTCCAGGTGCTTCTGATGAACAGCAGGCCAGGGCACCCCTGGAGTACACGGTGAACCCAGAGCAGTTCAGAGAGGACGGACACTCACCACGTGGCTCTGACAGCCAGGGTAGCTCAAGTTATGTGCAGGAAAAGACCCACCTGTGCTCGGATATTAAACATGCACATGCAGAACAGATAGCATAATAAAACCCCCAAACCCAAATGGGACTTCACATCTGAATCACTTCTAGAGCAGGGGAGGACAGTCCCCATAGCCTGTGCCCCACCCTGCCTGTTCCAAAAGCCCAGCTCTGTGCAGGCCAATGGCACATTCAACCTAACTCAGCAGTTTTATAACAGCGCACAAGTGTGCCTTCTTGACACCCACAAAGGACATGCTTTTGGAAACAGGCAAGAGAAAGGAGGTGGAGAACAGCTACTCCGTTGTTTAGCTTCATCTCTGCAAGAGTATCTGAGTCCTGGAAAATCTTTCATTAAGAGGACTCCCTCCCCATCCTGCCACACTCTCCAGGGTGACACAGGCACATACTCTCTTACCTCCTCATTCTGATAGGCAGTCACGGCTATGAACTGGGTTTCAGGGAAGGAGCAGTTCATGACCATTCGGTGGGCACCGCCAACACGCACGATGTGAACCTGGGGTTCATATTTATGCAGAGAATTCAACATTATCTGTTGAGGTGGGAGAGGAAGAGAAAGAGGAGAAAAGCAAAAGCCTGATGTTTTGCAGGTGATAGACAAGCCGGCGACTTTGGTCTCAAGCTCAGCACTCACTGGGCTAGAGACACACATTTCAAATCCTAGGTCACCTGCGCTTCCACTGCACCTCTGAGAAATTAATGGCTGGCAGGGGGGGGGGTGGGGGGGGTCGTTAGACTCTCACAGAAGGCACAGCATTGGAGCCTACACAGAGGCCAAGGGAAGGTGGGGAGTTTGCCAGAAAGAAATTGCTCTTAAGAGTGCTCAATTTCATGCCAAAATCCTGGCTTCCTTTTTCCCTTCTCCCGTTTTCAGCACAATAATGTAGATTTCAATCCATTAAAAATACACTGTGGGGGTTTTCATATGAAGGTCCCAATGACTCGAAATACTGACCGTGACTATGTTTTTACATGTGGCTAAAGAGTGATGAAATCTGACATCTGATGCTTACATTGAATCCAGTACACGCCACTCTTTATGATTCAAGTGACAGGTTTATGGAAAATCTCATGAAATCCTATAGGCAATGACAATTTACTTTTCAATTTCTGGCTTCAATGAAGAACTAGGGCTGAGTGTGTGTGGTGGGGAGGTAAAGTGGCATTTCCCCCAGCCCCTCAAACTTGAAGGCCTGCTCCCGCCCTGCCCACTGAGCACAGAGAGAGCAGACGGGGGCACCAGGAGAGGGGCAGGAGGCTGGAAAGACCTCGCACACAGACTGGGGAGGAGAAACTCAGGCTGGCCCTCCCCGCCCCGCAACATCTCTAATCCCCAGATACAGTCTGCATTTTTTTAAGTAACTAACAACCTTATACAACAGACTGGAATTCACAACCCTGCCATAGCCAATGAGAGGAAAGCTCCCCCCAAATCTTGTTTACTTTAATTGTAGGCCTTAAATAAAACCTTCCTTATTTAAGGTTTGAATTATTTTTTTCCTGAAAAACCAAAGCTAACTCAATAGTCTATTGATAATTATCATAATGCCCAAGTGGAGGGAGTAATTATTTCATTTAGGGGCAGGTTTTTATTAAAGTATTTGTCTATTGCCAAAATGCCACTTACCCCAAAAAAGGGGAGAGGAACTCACAAAACCCTGGTACCCACAAACATCTCCCTCCCCGGCCTGGGTAAAAAGCCCTGCAGTAAGAAACTATGAAAAGGGCCCTGATGATTAAGGAAACTCCTGCACTCTCTCACTCTCTCACCATCAGGAAGTCCATTAAAAACTGAAAGCACCAATTAAGAGCTATTTATTCCTGTTTACATTTGGACTCCAGGGAATAATTGGCTTCTGTAGGAGAAGAGGCTGGTGAGGACACCTCTAATTGCCTAAATGCACCCTTGATATTTTTTGATTGGTATTGTGCAGAGGCCAGTGTGGGTGTCCGGGCAACCAGCTCCTACCTGCCCACCTCCGTTGAGCTTGTTGGTCAACTTCACTTTGCTGAAGGAGATGGGAGCCTTCATCCAGTGGGCCCCAAAGTTGGGCGAGTCAGGGTGAATGTAGACACAGCTGTGGCTGGAGACCTCCGGCTTGCCCGCGGGCACCCATTCACCATTGACATACTTCCAGCGGTGACTGTCAGTTGGGACAAAGTCCAGCAGGAGGGAGTACATGGCATTGGGGTCCAGCCCTGTGACACTAATCTTTAGGACAGGGAACATCCGTCTAAAAGAAAAGGCAGAAAGTTAGCTGGGGGAAGAAAGTGAGATGACCTCCCACTGCTAAGGAGACCTTCCATGGGATGCCCTGTTGGGGAGGCCAGATAAACAGGCCCCCAAGTCCACCAGAACCTCTTTTTATAAACACATCTGATATTGGGGTTTTGTTACCGGACAAAGAGGGTCTGGCTGCCTGTCACTGCCAGCCAATATGCAGAGACAGGGCTAGGGCCACCAAACTTTGTCAGAAGGCTGGGATTCTGGACATCAGTGAGAGTAGACTCTCCAAGACTGTTCTGTTCTTCTATCTCCAAAATAACAGTTTTATACATACAGGTTCAAAGCAAAGACCACACCAACCCCCATTCTGAATAATAACCAGCATAACTTAGTGACCTATTACAACATTCCAATTCAAAAGTTAACCTCCTAAATCAATCCACCTAAACTACTCAAGGAAGGCATCTTAGGGTGGGAGATAAATTTACAAACAGTAAGAATGTGATTCTTGGGTGGTGCCTAAGGCTCAGTGAGTACAGCGCCAGCCCCATATACCAAGGGTAGCGGGTTCAAACTGTTTGGTGGCCCTGGCCAAACTGCAACAAAAAAATATACAGGCATTGTGGCAGGCACCTATAGTCCCAACTACTCAGGAGTCTGAGGCAAGAGAATCATCTAAGCCCAAGACCTGGAGGTTGCTATGAACTGTGACGCCACAACACTCAACCCAGGGTGACAGCTTGAGACTCTCTTTCACAAAAAAAAAAAAAAAAAAAAAAAAAAAAAAAATTTATATATATATATATATAAATAATATAATTTACTTTGGTTTTAAATTATTTTGAAATTAATTGAATTAATGATCTTTAAAAATGTTTATGAGCTGGACATTACAGGTGTGGCTCACACCTGTAATCCCAAAACTTGGGAGGCCAAGGCGGCTAGATTGCCCTGAGTTCACTGGTTTGAGACCAGCCTGACCCAGAGTGAGACCTTGTCTCAAAAAAAAATAGCCAGGCACAGTGGCGGGCGCCTGTAGTCCCAGTTACTTGGGTGGGTAAGGCAAGAGGATCACTTGAGCCCAAGAGTTTGAGGTTACCATGACCTATGATGCCATAGCACTCCACCGAGGGTGACAAAGTAAGACTCTGTCTCAAAAAAAATATTTTTTGTTCATGGCACACCTAACCTCCTCTTGTGGCATAGCCAAGCCACACTGGTTGAAAATCACTGTTCTAGGACTTCTCAGGACCTTCAGGAAGAAAGTGTGAAATTCTGCACACCCCAAATTTATATGACAGTAGAACTATCTTTTAACTGAGCATTTTTGGGGAATTTGTGTACAAAGGACAAAATTTGTGCATTTTGAGATATGCAGCTCTTTATTCATTAATCTTTCTTCCACCCTTTAGAACAATACCAATAAATATATGGAGAAGCTATCCAAATAGTTTGCATCTGATTTGGCAATATTTTCATCATTCCCACATACCCCCAAACAACCCATAACCATCAGCCACTCGCCATTCTACCTAGATTTCTTATCTCTAGAAAGAGAAGTGGAGTGAAATGGTTCCTGCCAGCCAGGCAGGAAAGAGGCAGAATTCTTGTCCCTTGTGCTTCCAACTTCCAAACTTACTGCCTAAGGTAAGATTCTGGAGGGGAAGGAAGCTGAGCTGGGTCAGCTAAAGGGCTTGGATACAATGGCAAGACAGCCAACACCTTGCCTGGTCAGGCGCTGGAGCAAGCACTTCATGTGAATTAACTCATTGAGGTCTTGCAAAAATTTTATGAGGTTATCTTGGAGAGAAAATATATTTAAAGAGGAGGCTAGGACAAAAAGATGAATTAAATAAAATTTCTAGGGGAAAAATCCAGGTCTTGGCTGAAAGTTGCACTGCCCACCTCATGAGCCCCCTTCCTTCATGGGATGACTGTATTTTCATGTAAGATAAAATGGTGAGCTGCCCTGGAGAGGCTGCCCATGTGATGTAAAATCTTCCTGCTCCTAGCTTTAGTAGAAGAATTTTTCTCTAATATTTTCTCTTGATATCAGATTAAACTATTCCCTTTTACAATATGTTTTAGGGTTTTCAATTATTTTAATAGTACTGGCCAAGTCTAGAAAACAGAAAGCCTCTGAAAGTACAAATGCCATTCACAGAAGATAAAAGTGGGCTTTAGAAATGATTGCTGGGGTGTGGCGCCTGTGGCTCAGTGAGTAGGGCACTGGCCCCATATACTGAGGGTGGTGGGTTCAAACCCAGCCCCAGCCAAACTGCAACAAAAAAATAGCCAAGCATTGTGGCAGGTGCCTGTAGTCCCAGCTACTCAGGAGGCTGAGGCAAGAGAATCCCCTAAGCCCAGGAGTTAGAGGTTGCTGTCAGCTGTGACGCCATAGGACTCTACCGAGGGTGATAAAGTAAGACTGTGTCTCTTTAAAAAAAAAAAAAATGACTGCTGGGATTACAGAGTGTCATTCCACAGCCAGGGATCTGGCTCAAGCAAAGAAATGGTCTCTGTGCGCTGGGCTTCTGCTTTTTCTGAAATTTATTTTCCTTTTTTTTTTTTTTTAATTTTAAAGAAAACACAAGAGTGATGTGTATAATTGTCATTTTGTACACTAATGTTTAAAAGTACCAAAAGTATTTTCCATAGGACTATGTAGTACATTTAAAAGTAAAAAAACAAAGTTAAAAAATAAAAAAGCTCATAAAACATATGTTCCCCGTGGACTAACCAACCTGCCGAAGTAATGATACAATTGTTCAAGCATGACAGCAGAATGTTAAATGCTGTTTCATGTAGCTCTGCCTTTTAATTTAAGAGATGATTTAATGCAAGATAGTTTTTGTAATGATAATAGTTGTCATATATACACATCCCTCCATAGACACAGGTTCTGCTTTGGTAGATTCAACCAAATGTAGACAAAAGATAAGAGCAGTGCCCATATCTCAGTGGGCAGGGCACTGGCCACATACAACAAGGCTGGAGGGTTCAAGCCCAGCCTGGGCCTGCTAAACAACAATGACAACTGCAACCGAAAAATAGCCGAGCATTGTGGCAGGCACCTGTAGTCCCACCCACTTGGGAGGCTCAGGCAAGAGAATCGCTTAAGCCCAAGAATTTGAGGTTGCTGTGACCTGTAACACTATGGCACTCTACGGAGGGCAACATAGTGAGACTCTGTCTCAAAAAAAAAAAAAAAGGAAAAAGTACAACAAAAATACAAATAAAACAATATAGCATAAATTTTTACATAGCATTTATATTGTATTAAGTATTGTAAGTGATCTAGAGATGATTTAAAGTATATAGTAGATGCACACAGATTACATGCAAAATGTACTCTGCCATTTTATGGAAAGAACTTGAGCATCCATGAATTTTGGTATCATGGGAGTCCTGAACCAATCCCACAAGGGCACTAGGGGAAGACTGTACTGGGCTTTACTCTGTGCCTAGTACTTAGCATACGTTATATCTCATTGAAGTCTTCCTTCACTCCCAAGGAGGTAAATGTTGTTATGTTCCTTTTATAGATGAGGAAACTGGGGCTCAGGAAGCAAACATTTCATTCCATTCACTACACCCTTTGTTTGTTTGTTTGTTTATTTTTTTACCTACTTCTCCTTTTTCAGACTTCTAGAAAGTTAATATGAAAGGGAAAGACTTCAGTGAAAGGAAAGACTCCTTAATGTTTTTCAAAATCTTAATACCTAATTATAGCTTTTTTTACTCACCTAACAATTTTTGAGTACCTGCTCTATGCCAGGAACTGTTCTAGGGGAGTATTCAATAACAAAATTTGCATACCCATTTCTGCTGTGAAACTTACATTCTAGCACAGAATTCAGGCAACAAACATGTAAATAAGTTGTTGTTGCTTTTTTAATGTATAAGATAATTTTAGATGGCAAGAGTGCCATAAAGGAACTAAAATGGTTGATGTCACAGGAGAATAAAGGGTAAGTGGCTATTTCAGCTGGAACTGAACAGACATTAGCAGGTCAGGGAAGTGACATTTAAGCTAAGACCTAAATAATGACAAGAAATGAGTCATGCAAAATGCCAGTTACAAAAGAATACCAAACACAATGGCCAAGAGATTCAAATAAGCCTGAAGAAGGCCAAAGTGGCTAAAGCAAAGAGAAGGAAAAATTCAAATATTTATCCTTGCTGCTAATAGATTAGAGTACCCTCCTCTCACTATCTCAGCCACATCCTACTAGGTCTCACGAAGAATACGTCATGACTTTTTATTCCAGAATAAAAGGCCATACATGTATAATGACTTTTTTCTTTCATGCTATATTCAGACATGTACATGATGTTTTAAAGAAGCTATGGTCACAACAAAAGATGTTTAATGTGATTAGCCAACACAGAAACTCAAAATGAGTTTCCACCACATCACACCCACCAGGATGGCTGTAATAGAAAAGGCAGACATTCAACATAGAGCTGGAAGCTCTAGCCAATACAAATAGGCAAGAGAAGGAAATAAAGGCAATCCAAAAGGGTGCAGAGGAGGTCAAACTCTTGCACTTTGCCAACAATATGATCTTAAAGAACCCCAAAGACTCAATCACGAGACTCTCGGAAGTGATCAAAAAATATTACAATGTCTCAGGATATAAAATCAATGGCCACAAATCAATAGCCTTTGTATATGCCAATAATAGCCAAGATGAAAAGCTAATCAAGGACACAATTCCCTTTACAGTAGCTTCAAAAAGAAAAGAAAGAAAAGAAATACCTAGGAATATACAGAACAAAAGAGGTGAAGGACCTCTACAAAGAAAATTGCAAAACCTTAAGAAAAGAAATAGTGGAAAATATTAACAAATGAAAGAACATACCATGCTTATAGCTAAGAAGAATCAATATTGTCAAAATGTCTATACTACCCAAAGCAATCTACAGATTCAATACAATCCCCGTTAAAATACCATCATCATACTTCCAAGATTTGGAAAAACTAATTCTTCATTTTGTAAGTAACCAGAAGAAACTCTGTACAACCAAGGCAATTCTTAGTAATAAAAACAAAGCCGGGGGTATCACCCTACCAGACTTAGGTTATACTACAAGGCCATAGTGATCAAAACACCATGATATTGGCACAAAAATAGAGACATTGATATTTGGAACCAAATAGAAAACCATGAGATGAAACTAACCTCTTACGGCTACCTGATCTTTGATAAACCAAACAAGGACAAGAATCCCTATTCAATAAATGGTGTTAGGAGAACTGGATAACCATATGTAAAAGACTGAAACAAGGCTCGCACCTCTCACCACTTACAAAAATGGATTCAAGATGGAGAAAAGATTTAAATCAAAGACAAGAGACAATAAAAATCCTTGAAGAAAGTGTGAGGAAAACACTTGACGATATCAGCCTAGGGAAAGATTTTATGAAGAAGACTTCCATGGCAATTCCAACAACAACAAAAAAAAATAAGCAAATGGGACTTAATTAAACTGAAACCCTTCTGTACAGCTAAGGAAACAACAACCAAAGTAAACAGACAACCGTCAGAATGGGAAAAGATATTTACATATTATGAATTGGACAAAAGCTTGATAACTAGAATCTATAGAGAACTCAAGTTAATCAACAAAAAAGACCCAGCAATCCCATAGATCACTGGGCAAGAGACAGGAATAGATCCTGCTCTAAAGAAGACAGATGGATGGCTAACAAACATATGAAAAAATGCTCATCATCCATAATCATAAAAGAAATGCAAATCAAAACCACCCCGGGACATCACCTAACCCCAGGGAGAATGGCCCACATCACAAATTCTCAAAGCTGCAGATGCTGATGTGGATGTGGAGAGAAGGAAACACTTTTACACTGCTGGTAGGACTGCAAACTAATACAACCTTTTTACAAGGAAGTGGAGAATCCTCACAGAACTCAAATTAGACCTCACATTTGATCCTGCAATCCCATTACTAGGCATCTACTCAGAAGAAAAAAATTCATTTATCATAAGGACATTTGCATAGGACTGTTTATCACAGCCCAATTTACAATGTCCAAAATATGGAAACAGCCGAAATGCCCACCAGCC